>JAJQWJ010000002.1:43051863-43151863 GCA_023637945.1 Phaethornis superciliosus | reverse complement strand
AGATTACAGAAGCTGTTGTTCTCTTCTGAGGCTGGGCACTGGCCTGAGGATGCTGTATCTACCATCCTCTTGAGCAGCCAAAGATGGCCAGGTCGATACACAGACAAAGCAACCAAAAAGTAATGCAGGTGCCACTGAAAGCAATGAGTACCACCTGAACTATTAATCTTATGTGGTAAATCACAGATAATACATATATAATTAGGAAAGAGGTCCAGTTTTTAACAGATTTCATATGCATGTAAAAATGTAGTTTTATGTGTATCAATGTCTGACATAAGAACTGCAACAACTGAAAAAGCCCTGACAATAGCCTCCTTTCTATAAAAAGGACACTATGCACTAGGAAGTTGCTTTGGAAAGGTCACTTCATTCATATCTTCCTCATATCTTGGTTTTCCTCAGCATAATCTTTACACAGTTTCCTCACGTTCATTTTCCAAAGGGGCAGTCAGTGCATGGCAAGAATTAAAATTCAAAGGGAGATACAACAATGTGCATTCTCCACTCATTAACACTCTGGTGTATACCCAGCAGTTGCCTTTCCTGTGACAACATAAAGTCTGGAAAACTTGTTTTGGCAAACATCAGCAACATTATCCCTGCTAAACAGACCAGGGTCAGAGACTCTTTCCTGACCCTGAGGCCAACTGGCACATCAGGATGAGACTTTTCAGTCCCCTTGTCCAGACTTTGATGCAGAATTACTGTTCTTTCTGTGTTTTTTATTCCTGGAGTAACCCAGGGACTATTCCCAGCAATGCTGCCCACTAGGAAGGTGCTCTCAAGAGCTTAGAAATGGAAGAAGGTGTTGAATGCATGTGGATGTGGGAACAGAGGGAGAGAAACATAAGTTGAAAGTAAATACACTGGGACACTGTCTCTGAAAAGCCAGAGAGTAACACTGCTGTAACCAAATGCAGTAGTAATGAGATCTGGGGTGAAATACCTAAATGGATGAAACCCCTGAGAAAGAAGACAGAAAATTAAGTGGTAATATTTCACTGGCTTACTGATTTGACTTCTTTGCCTAAGTTTACTGTTTGTAGAGAAGCTAGCATTGGAACCAGTGCCATTTGGTGTTCTGGTTTCTAAAGATGCTCTGGAACTGCGTGCAGCTCAATGAATCAGTTGTTGAGTTTTCTTTATAATTAAAACAACCACCACCATAACAATATTGTCTGGAGTACCAATACCGCTTATTTGGATCTGGTGTACTGTCTTTTAGTAATAAAAGTAAAAATAATCCTAATATTTATGGTAAATTTAGCCTAATGTATTTTTTAATAACTAATGTTTACAAGTGGGAAAACTAATCATGATAGTTTATTAATGACACTGACATGATTTTAAAATAGATTTAATAAAACATTTAGGATTTGATTGAATTTTCTTAAAGGGAAATTTTTTGTGCTGTCTCATTGACAAAATGATACTGATACCTCTGCCTAGGGCCAAGGTTTAGCATGCATCTGGTTTGTCATTACATGAAAAGAGAGCTGTGGAAGTATTCTGTCAATCCTGACATTTAAAAAAAAAACAATTAAGTACAACCTGTACATTATATCTCTGATCTTATTTTGATAAATGATTTCAATCAATGTATTACATTTATGTAATACAAGTTCTCAAGTAGGCTTCAGTGGGACAGCAATTTGATTCTCAGCATAGTTTTTAGTGAGGCAGTGCTTTGATTTATTCTTGTTGCCATTTCAATCACATGTTTATGAAGTACTGGGTCATGGGAAAATTTCTACCCCTTTCCTGAAAGAAGTTCATCTTGTTAGAAAGCCAGCTGCACTTTACAATGTACTAATTGCATTAAGTTTATTGCAGTTATATGCTTTATTAGAATTTCAGTGAAAAAATAATCATTTTTTAATTTTAGAAACTGCAAACATTTATTTTGAATATACAGTGACATAAAATACGGTCACTCATCTTCAATTTGCTCCATTAGTCTGACAGTATCATACCCTAGCAGTTCTCACATCATTAGAAATAAAGACTAAAAATACAAGGCATACTTAATGCTTGATTTTCACAGAGATGTAAATTAGGTGTAACTGTAATGAAACTAATGGATTTAAAACACAGAAAACTATCAAATTGAGGCCCTGAGTCCTTAATAGCCCTTACTGGCTTTCCATTTGTCAGCTGTTCTCCCTAACATATTGAAGTAACAGTGAGGTAAAAAGTGGATACGTCTGAGAGAGACTGTAAAACTCTGAAAAGAGGTGACTAACTTGATTCTTTTCCTGATGAAACCTATTTTATAATGATTGGGGGTTTTTGGTTGGCTGGTTGATTGGTTTTGGTTGGTTGGTTTTGGTTGGTTTGGTTTGGTTGTGGTTTTTTTTAAGCCTAGAAGGATTAAAATATACTGGAGAAAAGAATGGGAAAAAAGAGAAGGTGGAATTAACTTTGGGCATGTAAAATGTTTTTTGAAACATCACGCCTGTAGTCAAACAATAACTGCCTAAACAGCACTTGAAGCGCAGATTCCAGATTCCTGTGAGATTTATCCTAAAACATTTTAGCTTAGATATGCAAAATATTGGTTTCTTTGATAAGTACTACAACTTGTAAGTATTTAAAAATTAACTCCTGGAGAATTACCTTCATCCCAGGTGTTGTTCACCCCAGTTATAATTCACATTTTGCAGAAACTTGTTCTCTCATATTGTGCATCTGGAAGTTACTTAGAGACTTCCTCAAAAATAAATAATTTAATGTGCTTCCTAAGAGGAAAAAGGTTAACTTTTTGGGTACTATGTCCAGTTCTGGAGTCCCCAAACATAAGAAGGAGGGCCATGAAGATGACAAAAGGCCTGGAACAGCTCCCCTGTGAAGACAGGTTCAAAGTTGGGTTTGTTCAGCCTGGAGAAGAGAAGGCTCTGTGGAAACCTCATAGAAGCCTTCTAGCACCTGAAGGGGCCTACAGAAAGGCTGGAGAGGGACTTTCTTTTAAAGCATATAGCCATAGGACATTGGGTAATGTCTTTAAACTGGAAAAGGGTAGATTTAGGTTAGGCATTAGGAAGAAATCCTTTCCTGTGAGGGTGCTGAGACTCTGAAACAGGGTGCGAAAGGAAGTTGTGGCTGTCCCCTCCCTGGAAGTGTTCAGGGCCAGGTTGGATGGGGCTTGGAGCAGCCTGGTCTACTGGGAGGTGTCCCTGCCCATGTAGGGGGGTTGGGATTAGGTGGTGTTTAAGGTCCCTTCCAACCCAAACCTATGATTCTATGATTCTATAACAGCTGCAAACAACCTTTTGTCGAAGATGCAGAATATCAGAAACACACAAAGATATAGTAAATAAACAAGATAATCAGAAAAATATGCAAAAAAAAAGGAATAATAATAAGTCTATAAATAAAATATGAATGTCAAATTGGAAAATGCCTGTATTGCCTTAGAAGCCAGCAACATTAATGTTGAGGTTCTCATTTTTCCATAACACTATAATGTATGAACTGCAACGTGGAGTCAAACCAATGGTCCATCTAACCCACTTTTTTGCTCCCAGTAATGGCCATCATAAGAGGCTATATAAAGAAGAGTATAAGGGCAGAATAAACACTCACAGTATTTCTTCCTAGCATTTTCCTACCCCAGAACAGGCAGACAGGAACTGACTGAAGAGAATTTTTTGCCAGAACTTCACATGTTCCAGCAAACATTCCTAAATTTCAGAAGACCTCACTATAATCTCAGAGTCAGTTTCCGCAGTGTCAGATGTTTCTCTTGTTGTTCCTGTAGCACACATGGAAACTCAAAAAAAAGGAAGGTTTTGCATTGAACTAGAAACAGCTAGAGTATATCCTTAAGTGACTTTGTAAATTCAACAGTCTCTGAAAATAGATGCTAAGGCCTCTCTGTAGCCAGAAAGCTAACTTGTATTACACAAGGCCAAGGAGTGTGGCAGAAAGGGGGAAGTCATGGAGAGGCCAACTTGGGTTTCTCCCTGTCATGCCTCCAAGGGCATTATTGTCCAAGCCTGAAGTTGCCCCCATCATACATGAGGGACAGAAAACTGCAGATACTCTTTCAGAGAGCATCCATACCCCCCTCACAGTTTCTCTTGCTCCCAAAGGAAGTTGATTTCCAAAACAATTTCTACTTCTGTCACTAATTTGCTTCAGTAAACTACTACTTTAGTTTTGAAAAAAATTCAACATTCTCTAATAGGAAAGTGCTGTTTAAAGACACAAGTCTATCTAAAAGTTTTCTCAAATTGTTTCACATCAAATGGCTGCCCAAACAGGCCACCTTTATGGATGTTTACCTCAGTAAGGCAGAAATCATACTGGCACAGCTAAAGTGCATGACTTCTCAACCTGAATGGATATTGGAATGGCTATGGCTAATGGCAACGTAGCTGTCAAGGTGACTCTGAGCTTGTCAGGTATTACAGATTGAGCTCCAGAATATATATTATATACCATAAAACAATAAAAAAATCTGATAGTTTATATAGAGAAGAAACACAGCTTTTTGATGATCAATAGAAGAGAGATGACAAACAGCTTTTCATCCTTGGGACACATGGAACTGAGAAAATTAGAGAAACCAAAGAAAAACTATAAATTATTTCAGAAGACTACGTCATCATATTTTAGTTTTCCTAATCTGAAAAGTTAACCTCATTTATTTAACCCGGGAAACTACAGGCCTGTCAGCCTGA
Organism: Phaethornis superciliosus; assembly: GCA_023637945.1. Classification (NCBI taxonomy): domain Eukaryota; kingdom Metazoa; phylum Chordata; class Aves; order Apodiformes; family Trochilidae; genus Phaethornis; species Phaethornis superciliosus. The sequence goes on along the minus strand of JAJQWJ010000002.1, from coordinate 43,147,178 downwards.
CCTCGGTGCCTGGCAGGGTTATGGAACAGATCGTCCTGGGAGCAATCACACAGCACCTGCAGGATGGACAGGGGATCAGACCCAGCCAGCACGGGTTTAGGAAGGGCAGGTCCTGTCTGACCAACCTGATCTCCTTTTATGATCAGGTGACCCGCCTGGTGGATGAGGGGAAGGCTGTGGATGTGGTCTATCTGGACTTCAGTAAGGCTTTCGACACCGTCTCCCACAGCATCCTCCTGAGAAAGCTGGCTGCCCACAGCTTGGACAAGCCTACTCTGCACTGGGTTAAGAATTGGCTGGAGGGTCAGGCCCAGAGAGTGGTGCTGAATGGGGCTGCGTCCGGTTGGCGGCCGGTCACGAGCGGAGTCCCCCAGGGATCAGTGCTGGGCCCAGTCCTGTTCAATATCTTCATCGATGACTTGGATGAGGGGATTGAGTCTATCATCAGCAAGTTTGCTGATGACACCAAGCTGGGGAGAAGTGTTGATCAGCTGGAAGGCAGGAGGATTCTGCAGAGAGACCTAGACAGACTGGAGAGATGGGCTGACTCCAATGGGATGAGCTTCAACAAGGCCAAGTGCCGGGTCCTGCACTTTGGCCACAGCAACCCCATGCAGCGCTACAGACTGGGGACAGAGTGGTTGGAGAGCAGCCAGGCAGAAAGGGACCTGGGAGTCTGGATTGACAGGAAGCTGAACATGAGCCAGCAGTGTGCCCAGGCGGCCAAGAAGGCCAATGGCATCCTGGCCTGTATCAGAAACAGTGTCACCAGCAGGTCCAAGGAGGTGATTCTGCCCCTGTACTCAGCCCTGGTGAGGCCACACCTCGAGTCCTGTGTTCAGTTCTGGGCCCCTCAGTTCAAGAAGGATATTGAGGTCCTCGAACAGGTCCAGAGGAGGGCAACCAAGCTGGTGAAGGGACTCGAACACAGATCCTACGAGGAGAGGCTGAGGGAGCTGGGGCTGTTCAGCCTGGAGAAGAGGAGGCTCAGGGGAGACCTCATTGCCCTCTACAACTACCTGAAAGGAGGATGGAGCCAAGCGGGGGTTGGTCTCTTTTCCCAGGCAACTCTCAGTAAGACAAGAGGGCATGGTCTTAAATTGTGCCGGGGTAAGTTCAGACTGGATATTAGAAAGAATTTTTTCACAGAAAGGGTGATCAGACATTGGAACAGGCTGCCTGGGGAGGTGGTGGACTCTTCGTCCCTGGATATATTTAAAAAGAGACTCGATATGGCACTCAGTGCCGTGGTCTAGTGACTGTGGTGGTAATTGATCAAGGGTTGGACTCGATGATCTCTGAGGTCCCTTCCAACCCAGCCTATTCTATGATTCTATGATTCTATCTGGTCAAATAATCTCCTTCCTCATCTGCTCTATATTTTCCCTGTCTTTGAGACTCTACCTGTTAAGAAAAAAGTAGGATTAAAAAAGAATGAGATATAAATGGAAAAGAAAGGTAATAAGACTGGTAGTGGTTAGAGTCATAATCTGTATAGGCCAAAGGAGTCACTACTGAATGTGGGGAATTATTATTATAGTGACTTAAATAAGATAATAAGATTTAAGAAAGACCAGAACATACATGAAAACTTTTGCTCCATAATTTTATATACACATTTTAAAATGTGTCCTAGTTAGCTTATCAATTAATATGCCACTGAAAGTAAGAACATGATGCCCAACACCCTCCAAGATAGCTATCAAAGATACAAGAAATGGTGCTAAGAGAAAAAGCTGGCGTACTCAAAAGTTTGTTGTTTCTTTGGTCCAGTGTAATAAAAGATGTAAAGTACCTTGACTTATAAAATCTGCCTCGCTTACCTTCTTAGGTCATCAGATTATAAAAAGCTACTACTAAAATACTTACTTTAAAAACAGAAATATAATTTTAGCCTTCAGAATAAAAATTGCACTAAAAGGCAACATAGTGAGAGTTTGCATATTGACTCAGATTGTTCTTCCTCTGCCCTGAGGAAAGTAGCCATGTACCTAAAGCCTAACTTGATCACTGACTTCAATGGGACCAGTTTTAAGTATGATTTTTATTTTGAAGACTTTCTAGTTCCTAGAGATTCATTAGAGTGAATCATAGCATTAAAAAATTCTTTGGTGTAATCTTTCATTTTCTTATTTCAAAATCGTAATAAAACTAAAACTCATAGCTTTGAAAAATCTGTGCCAAATTAAAAAGGGGATTTTCTGGAGTTATTATAGATAATTAAAATGCTCCAGGAAAATTCCATGATAGCTGTGACAAGATGGCATGCTGAAACAACTCAGTGAAACTGCTGTGACCCATCAGAGTTTTGGAGGAGAGTTAAGTGTGAGAAAGAAACTGCTCTAGTTGAGAGTTTAGCTCTTAATCTCTAAGGTTATTGCTCCAACGCCAGTAGGAGCACCAAAACCAATGCTGAGTCAAATGATGACACAGATTGCACACCCTTGTAGCAATGCTGAATAGTACAGGGATGAGATTTCTTGTCTATCTACAGCACTATTAAGAAAGAACTGCTTCTATTTTCTTCAAAAGTCAGTTCTTGAGAGCTGACTAGTTCTCTAAGGCATAATCGTTTCCAGCCCATTTCCCCACCCCACCCCTAAAAAAAGAAAAAAAAAAGAAGAAAAAAAAAAAAAAAGAAGAAAACAAAAAAAAAAGAAAGAGAAAGAGAAAAGAAAAAAATAATAATAAAAAAGATTTTCATGGACAAAGCTCCTCAGTCATGACTTAGCCAATAGTAGCATTTCTTTGTTTCAAATACAGATTTCTGCTCTGTTGCTGCACACATGCTCAATCTGACAGTTCTCAAGCTCAGGAAATATCCCATTCATTTTGGAAAAAATACTTAGGAGAACACTTTCAAACGAAGAGTTAAACTTGATGTCTCACTCCTTAACCTGGAGTTAGAATGTATTTTTAATAACCTGTTAGCACAGGCGCTGTAATAAGATTTACTTGGAACTTTGCTTGAACGAGGAGTGGTTCTTGTCTCTAGGTTAAGACTACTTCCAATGCAAAGTCTCAGAAAGGCATAAAGATGAGAACAGTATCATAAAATCATAGAATGGTTTGAGTTGGAAAGGACCTTAAATAACATCTAGTTCCAGTCCTGCTGCATGGGGAGGGACATCTCCCACTGAATACTTTGCAGAGAAACCAGACACTTTCTACTAGAAAACAGAGAGGGGAACTGGACAGTGATGTGCCTTGCATCAAACTGGTATTACAGCATTTTTTCTTCACTTTTTGCTTATGTCCTTTATTGGTTCCTTCTGTACCTCTAGCAGCAGCCCTTAAGAGTATGCAGTCAGATGACAGTCACATTATATTGATTGTGTGACAGATGTTTACTGATTTGTCTTTAGGAAGGATTTGGTTCACAAATCTATCTTCCCAGGCATAAGCAAGAGATATGATAGGAGAAGTTTTTATTTTATTCCTAACTTTCACCTCAGATGCTTCAGGTACCTGTTTATGTCAAAAAAGAAATGTTTATATCCAAGTTATAGTATGTTAGCTAGAAAAAAGACTGAATTTTAGAAAATGAAGACCATATCCTGGTAAGAAAGAACAGGTGGCTAGGATCAAGGCTGGAGAAGCAACAAGCTGAGACATTGCATTTGAAACCTGTATGTTTTCAAAGGATGCATTTGGAGAAGATAACGACTGGACTTGAGGAAGCTGCTCATAGTAAAATAATGTGCAGCATTAAATACCTGCAATTTTGGAAAATTACAGTGCCTGTTTTAAAAAGTTTCTTGTAAGGAGTTTTCCATGAGAAATGCCTGAGTGAGTTAATCAAAATACAGGATAACTATTATACATTTTATAATTTTGCACATGACATTCAGGATTCCATTCCAGTAGGTCATTTGATTCTCTGCAGGTGGCTCCGTTGGTTTCTAGAGTGGTATACGGTGAATTACATGTTACAGAAATGAAAAGCAGTTATAATTCTGGATAACATTGTATTTGATTCTACAAACATCTTTAGGCCTAATGCAAAGATTCCTTTGAATAATTTATCCAGCTAAGTGTCTGTGGTCCCAAACTCCTAATTTAAAAATGTTGATGAATGAAGTATCTCTTTAGCTAATAAATGAAGTATCTCTTTAGTTATCCTTTGTCAGCAACATTCATTTTAATGGAAAGTGAGTTTACAGGGTTACATGATTGAACTACTGAGCCAAGTCAGTGTTGGCAAATGATGGGCTAAATTATTGATGTTACACACTAATGAATTCTGATGAGAAATAAAATACAGACATTACATTTCAAGTGGTTCATAATTATTTTTGTACTTTAAAAGCAATTTTATTCTTTTTCCAAATCATACTGGTTCTGTAAAACAAAAACATAGTTAGTGATTATAACTAAAATTATTGAGTTTGAGGCAAAAATGCTCCTGTAAGTTTTCTTATGCAAGTATAATGCTATTCACACTAGGAATCTGATTTCTTCTTATACTTCTGGGAAAGGATAATTAAATTAAATTAAATGCCTAAATTTTTAAACTGCTGTCTTTAAATAGAATAATTTACTTTGCAACCATAGTTTAGGGTTCAGTAGATGAGTTTATAATCTATGATATATCAGCATGTTTACTAGAGATGTTCTGAACTACCATAATTAATTCAGGTAACGACAAAAACAGAAGAGCTGCCAAAATGGAGCTTTCAACACATAAACAGTTCATCATTAAACCTGTGTTTTGATATATGTTAAAAATGGGTAGAAGGAGGTAACTAAACTTCAGATAGCCCAAAGTGATGTTGCAATGTTGAATCATTAATTTAAAATGTCATTTCTCTGATCCTCTGCTCACTGTACTGGATAAAGAAATTTAATTTCTTAGTTTTTACTTATAAAACCAGAGCTAAGCATTTGCTCATTTGGCAACAGTATAACTTTATAAATCCAGTCCTTAATCTTGTCTTCCTAAAAATGGGCTTTTCCTAATTATAGACTGAATGCTTCTGTCAATTGCTAGAAAAGCAAATCTATGAGGTGTCATTTCCTGTCCTTGTTGAAATATAACTGAATAACCATCATATTTGTTGGCTCACTGCTGTATTCTCTTGTCATCCAAAACTACCATTGGCTTTTTGAAGGAGTAAGTACATGCAAAATTGTTTTGGTTTTGCTTATGAAGGGGATACTGTGATCAGAATGATCAGTTTTGGAAATGTTTGTCATATGTGGCCAAGGTCTCAAAAGAGAGATTCATGAGCTACAGTTCGAGCCCTGCCAAAGACCTACACCATAAACAGTGTGTCTGTGGCAGACTCAATCAATCTTCTGGCATCCCTCAGCCAAATCCATTCCTTGCTTAATGTCAGAATAGGGAAGGAGGAAGAGAAACTTATGATTCGTGGATTAGGGTAAATAACTGGAGCATAACATCTTTTTATATTTAAAGCTATCTGTTGCTTGCTGTGTGGCTGTGGCCAAGGTTATAGATGAAGTCTGAGTGTGAATGGTTCATATGGGTGTAAATGTAGACCCTGGTGTCAGCTGTGTTGTATCTGCAGCTGTAAGATAGAGAGGTTGCATCATTTTTGGAGATAAACACATGACATCTTCAAGCCTCATGAGAGAAATTAAAAACGTATGAATGCTTTATGATACTACAAAATATCACTGTATTTTAAATAGTATGGCTGTGAAGAATGCTATCATAAACCTCACTGTTACCTACAATTTGGCCTTAAACTTGAAGCCAGCACTCAAATATGTGTAGTTATTTTCGTACTATTAAGACTTCATCAGCAGCAGTATCTCAGGACTCCTGTGATTTGCGTTGCATCTAGGGACCTTAAAGTAGTAATATAGTAGTCTTCAGATTCTAGAAAAGGCATCAAGCACAACTTTAATTTTTTTGAAAAACTTTTCAATGCATGATAGAGTACTTCAGCACATTTTTATTTCATCAGGTTTACATTCTGAATCTGTAAGGGAGTACAGAGAATAATATGAAGCTTAAAGACTGCTGTAAGAGTGACATCATTCAGAGGATCAATTTTTAAGAAGCTGGAAGCGTCTCTTGACTTTTAAGGCTTACTGGTTTGAGTTGCCCAGCTGACAACAAAAGCAGAAGAGATAAGCTTTCCACTTCCTCAGATTAGATTGAATTGTTGAGTGTTTGGCCCACAAATACTATTTATTATAAGTACAGGTGGAAAGAACATGAATTCATAGACTGTTTTGAGATTCTATTTATCTTTAATGGAAGAATAAATTTTGATTAATAAGAAATGAAGTTGGTCTAGTAATGTCATCATGAGTTCACGTCAGATATTGAGTTACTTGAAGTGAACTTTTATGCTGTGTTTCGTAATTTAAAAAAGGTTACATTTGTATTAGTCAGCATATTTTAAATTAAGACATTTCTATGTGGGGATTTTATAAAATATAAGAAAGCAGACAATCAGGGCTACTCTGGTGCCATACAGAGAGGGATTACAGGAAGTGGTGTTGCATTCTGAAGAAACATAACACTTAGGTCTTTAGAAAGAAATTTAGAAATAAATGTCCTAGATTTAGTTGTAATCCTTCCATTTTCCCCTAAGTCACGATTTTTATTATTCAAAACACTTGTGGATATTTCTGCACATGAAACATACAAAGGAAATACAAAGAAAATGTACACCCACAAACAAACTAAATAATTCATCACACCAAGGATTTGTTTGCTTGCAGAAACCATATTCTATCCTCCATCCCTGATGGATAACTAGCAGCATTGTTTGCCTTTCTCTTCCTACTATTCATTAACCTTTCAGGTGACAGCTGTATTTCTAAACTACTTGCTTTGTATCAAGTTTTCATTCATATAGGGAAACTTCCAAGTGAAGCCATGAAAGAATTAACCCCGTAAGGCCACTATAGGTACCACAGGACAGAAGATGTTTGTGGTTATATCAGCCTCTAGGCATGGCACTTAATAAAAATGAAAAGTTTATGTAAAGCTAAGGTGTGCTAAGGAGTAATTGGCACAAAAACCTAAATGAAACAGAGTTGTGCCAAATGATATGTACACTTCAAATATAGTAATGAAAATTATGTCAGAAAAAAGACATCAGAGTTTTGCCATGTGATAGACAAAATCACAGACCATGAAAATGAGGCAAAGAAATGAAGCAGGTTCTAATTTCTTCTGTGAACTGAGCTTATTTTGAGATTACTTTGCTCTCGCTCACTAGAAGGGTCCCTCTCATCGTGTAGCAACAAAATAAATGGTCATGAACAATTTGTTTATCTATTCCATGGCATCTGCATTAGCCACTACAACCTACATCAGAAATACATTCAAAGATTTTGGTGAATGCTTGTCAGGGTCAATTCAATCTACAAAAATCTATCCAAAGAGAATCACTTTAAGGATTGCAATAAAATGTGAGATCACATTTTGAAGAATTCCAGCTATTATTATCCAAACTTCATATACATTTGAGAGGAAAGCCATATATTTTTAGAAACTATTATTAGATGCTGATTTCCACCCTTCTTTAGAATCCTGTTAACCAAATAACAGATGCAGAAGCAAAAATAGCTGATCTCAATTCCCCCTTAACTGTACAAAATAAATATTTTATAAATGAATAATAAACACATCAAAAATTAATTCAATATTTTAAATGGTTACTATGAATAAATACGACTAAATACAAAAGATTAGAACCAATTAAAAGGTGTACAACCATGTCCCCCTTAAGAAAAGTTATCTGTCATCCAGCCCCATATGTCTCCAAGACAAGGCAGAAACAGCAAGAACACTGAAGTGAAATCAGCAGGCAAAAAAGCCACAACTGAGTGTAATCAGCATAAAGAGTGATAACTCAACCCATAACTGAGAAAAATAAAAGAGAAAGCATTCAGATTTTGGAGAGCCTCAGCCCTGAGGGACACCATAACACACCTGTGTTAATAAGTTAAGAGAACAGAAGACACACTTAAATTGACTGCCACTTGACAGCTAAGAAGCAGGTTAAGACTGAGAGGTTTTCAGAAAGCCAATAGGTCAAACACCTCGAGTACTGTGTCACACCTCGGGTCCTGTGTCCAGTTCTGGGCCCCTCAGTTCAGGAAGGAGATTGAGGTCCTGGAGCAGGTCCAAAGGAGGGCAACCAGGCTGGTGAAGGGACTCCAGCACAAGTCCTGTGAGGAGAGGCTGAGGGAGCTGGGGGTGTTCAGCCTGGAGAAGAGGAGGCTCAGGGGAGACCTCATCGCTCTCTACAACTCCCTGAAAGGAGGCTGGAGCCAGGGGGGGGTTGGGCTCTTTTCCCAGGCAACTTTCAGCAAGACAAGAGGGCATGGTCTCAAGTTGTGCCAGGGGAAGTTTAGGTTGAATATTAGAAAGAATTTCTTCACGGAGAGGGTGATCAGACATTGGAATGGGCTGCCCAGGGAAGTAGTGGATTCTCTGTCCCTGGAGATATTTAAAAAGAGACTGGATGTGGCACTCAGTGCCATGGTCTGGTAACCACAGTGGTAGTGGATCAAGGTTTGGACTTGATGATCTCTGAGGTCCCTTCCAACCCAGCCGATTCTATGATTCTATGATTCTGTGATTCTATGATTTTTGGCATGCAGGGTTATAGATGATCCTGTATTTAGTGGGACTACACTTGCTTTCCTGGAAGAGGAGGTAGATCAGAGTGCAATGAAAACCACAGATTTTGCACAGCTAGTAAAACATTTCCTCTGGTTAGATGCAGTGTTCACTGAGGTGCCCTCAGTAGATTCAGCAAAGTTTCAAAGCCTCAGTAGTGAATGGTCCTTTCTTTGCAAAATTGCCCAAATAAAGACAACACAATATAGATCAAACCTCTCTTCTAGTGTAAACTGGTCTAGTTCAGTACAGTGGAATTATTTTGAACTACAACAGCTTTGCCAGAAAGTTTTAAAGGATGTCAGGATAAGCAAGCAACTTCAGAAAACCTGAGGAAAATGTATCAATAGTGGTAGCATTCTGCAGTCAAAGTGACAGTCTGTGGGCTGATGCTTCATTCCTTTCTGCCTTGTGGAGCAATCCAACGAAAACTGGTAAAACTGCAACCAACTAAAAGTTTCCAAACTCTAAATCTTGATGATCTATTTTTGTATATCACTTTGCTGTGAATGATACAGATCTATTAAAACATAAGCCTATAATATTTATTTTTATTTTATTAAAAAGGGACCTTTGCTGTGCTACCATTGGAAAAAGTATGTAAGAAATGCTTTAAAGTTACAATGAGAGTGGCAATTATTTTATTAGCACTTTGGCCCCCAAATTAATTCTAGCAGAACTATAGTCAAGATAAATCATCTAAAAGTATGAACTTAATTGAAGACTCTCAGGATTAAAGCACAGCCACACTCCTAAATAAAGCTACACCTGCCATCATATATCATTTCTGCAATTAGATTAGCTAATTGAACTTTCTTAAGAGCTAAGTTATTGAAACTCAGAAACGGTACTGGGAAAACAAAAGTTGTTAACAAATATCTTGCCTATACATTTCAGGGAGAAAAATATTTTACTTTTAATATTTTTTTTCCTTAATTAAAGAAATTAATTTATTATTTTCTGATGGATTAAAAATGTATTCAGTAATTTTAGAGGGATTTTTGAAGACTCAAATGCTCCAGCAAACTATAGAATATGGACTGCAGTAACTGTGATGGTGATTTTCCCTCCACATTGCTTTGTCACATTTCTTCAAACCCGGGCCAGAAGAGATCTCCATGCAGATTTTATTTGAAGAAAAGCTGTCACCTACATCAGTGACAGTCTTTGCTTCTCTCCTGCCTCTTAGGGTATCTTTTGATGACTAAGATAAAGAACTCTATGTGAAAAGACAGTGTAATTTGTGATGGAACTCACAGAACTTGCTTTGACTACAAAGATAAAACCAAAGAGTATTTTCAGACCCATTAAGCACGTATGGAAATTGCCCAGAATGAAAGAAGAGCAAAGCAGTCCTCATGCACTTCTAGTACTCTTCAGGAACTGTTGTGTGATGCAGTTCTCATCTCTCAAATTTTGGCACTGGTTGCAATCAGACAGATGCAATGGAATTTTTAAAACTTGAAATGGGTTACAAAAAGTTAGAGTATAGGAGGATGGAATAGTCTTGCCCAACGTTCAGTCCTACAATTTGCTCAACAAAAAATGAACTCGGTAAAGAGTAAAAAATGGAAGTGTAAATAATTCCAGACATTGATCTCTGCTTTAGCACTCGATTTGCTTGCCAACATATTTATTCTTTGCTGCTAACATGGAAGAAATTCTTAATCCTTTTTCTAACATCACCATTGAAATGCCCAATTCAAAAATTTCTCTTTCTGCCAGAAGCATATTTACATATGGACACTACATAATCTGTTGATCATTCTTATTTCTAAGGCAAAGATTAAATGTACAAATGCAAAGTGTCTACAAGGATCAAGATAAGCCTCAGGGAAGATGTATTTGAAAATATGACTGAAATAAAAGAAGATTTAAAAAATATTTTAAAATAATATGAATAGGTCTTCAGCCTCACAACCATGGTGTGAGCTAATTAAACATATTATCACTTGTGCTATGTATTGAAGAATGTTTTCTGGTCTTCTGTTTCAGAACAGAGACACAAATGGAGGTGCATCCAAAAAGCAGCACGTTCTGGAGATGATTCCCTGGTAAAGTGTGCTGTGGGTAGGACGAGTTAGAGCAAAAACATGTTCTGCCAGTGCAATGGCTGGAGAGAGAGCCAGGAGGGTCAACGAGGGACACATTGCCTTTGCAACCCTAAGCATAATCATGGCATAGCTGACAGTGTGGCCCTAGGACATATAAGATGGTGATGATTTGTGGTAGCATTTTCTGGCCAGGCTACTGCTTCTGGGGGCAGCAGCATCCCCAGAGGGGATTAAGTGTGTGCTCCAGGTGACACACCACCTGCCTGCACTAAGCCTGAGCACCCTCACTCAGTTTAATACAATTACCAAAGCCACATAGCTCAGCCCAAGGGCAGGTATCAGCAGTGTGACAGGGAGGAAAGCTTTGAATTAAGAGCAAGCTCAGGTTTGTGCTTAACTAGCAGGGACAATGACTGATGGCAAATCTCTGTCATTGGTACCAAGTTTGTTAACAGAAATTGAGAGTGGTACAGCACATAATTCCTTCAGAAAGGAACTTAAGAGATCGGACACCAAAGGAGCTTGACATCATTGTAAAGCTCTCCTCTTAATTTAAAACTCTTAGGGAGATTTAATTGCAAGCATCTATTTGGTCAGGGAAATACCAAGCACAAATACAGGCTGGGTGGTGAACAAATTGAGAACATCCTGAGGAGAAGGACATGGGGGTGTTGATTGATGAGAAGCTCACCACCAACAACCCATGTGTGCTTGTAGCTTAGAAAGCCAACTGTATCCCAGGCTGCATCAAAAGAAGTGTGTCAAAACAGGCTGAGGGAGGTGATTCTCCTCCTCTGCTCCACTCTTGTGAGATCCCACCTGGAGTACTGTGTCCAGCTCTGGGGCTCCCAACACAAGAAGGACATGGAGCTGTTAAAGCAAGTCCAGAGAAGGGCCTTGAGCATGATCAGCTGGCTGGAGCAGCTCTCCTATGAAGACAGGCTGAGAGAAATTAGGTTGTTCAACCTGCAGAAGGGAAGGCTCAAGGGAGACCTTATAGGGGCCTTCCAGTACCTCAAGGGTACTGGAAAGGGACCCCTTACAAGGGCCTGTAGTGATAGGATGGGGGTAATGGTTTTAAGCTGAAAGAGGGTAGATTTATGTTAAATATTAGGAAGAAATTCTTTCCTGTCAGGGTGGTGAGGCACTGGAACAGGTTGCCCAGGGAAGGTGTGGATGCCCAGAAGTGTTCAAGGCCAGGTTGGATGTGCCTTGGAGAAACCCAGTGGGAGGTGTCCCTGCCAATGGTAAGGTGGTCAGAACTAGATGATCTTTAAGGTCCCTTCCAACCCAAACTACTTTGTGATTCTGGGATTTTATAATTTTTTTCAAACTGTCATTAATATAAGCACTTTGCTACTAATGGGGATCCTTCGTAAGATTTTGCCTTTTTTGGTGTTTATTAAAGGTGATTAGTAGCTCCACCAGTATCTGTAAAATGAAACATCCTCCTCACTAATGGTTTTGGCAATGTCACCTTCCTATCATAGACACAGTTCTTCTTTCTCAAGTGCAGTGTTACAGACACTGTGGTCCACCCACACCACAGGAAGTGATTGGAATGCAAGTCCAGGCTTAAAAATAGGCTTAGCAGGGAATACTAGCAATGATGAAACTGGTTAAATCTGTCTTCCAGTGTGAGACAGCTTTTGGTTTTCACACGAGAATTTTCCCAAAACCCTGCTGCTGTGCATAACTGGAGAGAGTTGCTAGTTAAAACATACCCAGTGAAAAGTCCATTATCTACTTTTAAGTCTCTCTTTGGATCTCACCCAGGTTGTGGCTTCAGTAAAATATGAGTAAACACTTAAGCAGCCAATGTACTGTATCTGTGGACTCTTCTAATTCACTCTTCCTCTGTGACTTACCTGCTCCTTTTTGCTTTAGTCAAGGTAGCTGCTGGGACACAGCCTGTCCTGAGAGGGAATCATCATTTTGCTGCACCCTCACCCACTGCTCAGCAGAGTAGGTTCTCATAGTCACACTTGGATGCAAGCAGAATGTTAGGAACAACAAATCTCTGTGTCTTTTCTTGCTGATAGAAAAGGAAGAGGAATAGCTGCCAGCTTTGGCTTTACAAGTATGTGCCACTATGCTGGATACCACCCACAGAAGAATTTAATTAGCAGAAGAATAAGTTGATCTGACAAGAACACAGATAAAAGAAAGATAACAGCCCATATATAAATAAATAGCTTCCAAGACTTACATGCTGTTGAAAGAGCCTACTCTTCTATACACTTTGGTAACTGCTGCTAGCTTAACCAGTTTCCATGTTAATTTTGTAAATTATCTGTGTTTGTGATTCTGATGTAGTTATTATCAGCCAGACTTAAAGGGGGGCTACAGAAAAGATGGCAACTCCCTATTTACAAGGAGTCACATAGACAAGACAAGAGGCAAGGGGCACAAGTTGTTCCTGGTAAGATTCTGATTGAATACAAGAGGAAAATTTTTCACTATGAGGACAGTCAGACATTGGAATGGTCTCCCAGGGGAAATGGTGGATTCCTCCATTTTGGAAAGTTTTAAGTCTCAGCTCAATGGGATGCTGAGACATCTCATATAAACAATAATATTAGAAGGGTTGGACCAGGTGATCCTTGAGGTCTCTTCCAACTTGATATTCTGTGATTCTATGATTCAAACTCCATAAAAATACAGCAAGAATATGAAAATACCAGAAAAGGATCAGAATACCAGAAAAGGATACCATGGTTATTTAAAGCGTATATGGAACATAATGTTCTCCAGAGTCTGAAAAAAATACTCTCTTTCACAGGTCTGAGGGACTTGGATCTGAACACCTCCACATGGTGCCAGGGCTTATATTTAAAAGTTTAGATTAGGCCCATCTCTAGTTAGTTATTGAAAGTGATAAGATCTGCAGACACAGCTTCTCAGCATGAACAGCCTGTATGGGAAAATTTATGTTAAGATGAAGGATTTCTGCAAAAAATTTACTATAATGTAGACTACTTATTATATAAGAGTTCAATTGTATATGAGGTTCACATTACATCTATTACAATACTATGTAAAATTAATGTAAAGATAAATGTGTAAGGAAACTAACTGCCACCTCTGGCTTCCATGCTACTGCCACTATTATTCTTGAGTTTTATGCTGTACATTAGTCACGTCTGTTCTTCACTCACTATTGGAGCAATTGAACACAGAAGGAAACAGAAATCATCCCAGCTATCCACCCTCCACTCCCACTCCACTCAAAAAAGAATAAATACAAAATCAAAAGGGAGTTTTTACAGTGTTTCAAATGCTAAATGAGGAATTTGAGTGAAAAAAGGTGGAGTTCCCAGATTACCTGTTTTCACTGGCACAAAAGACAGTGTTCTAATTCGGACACATAACACATCCAAAAATCCATAAAATTAAGAGTACAAATCAGTAATAAAGCAAAAAATCTGATCATATTTTTATATTATTTATTTTTATTGATATTCTGGTTTTAATAGGACTAGGATTTCTAAATCTTTAAGAGAAGTAGAGCATATATGGAAATTTGGATTTTAAAGAAAAAAATCCCCTCAGCGAGATACTGAAATCAGAACAAGATGCTGATGCAGTTTAATTGAAGTCTAGAACTTATTCTACTAAACTTTTACTTGAACGCATCACATATTAACTGCGATAATATTAAAATGTAATAAAATTACTTCTGCAGTCATACAACACAGCTGGACTGTTAAAAATTAGAAAATAAGTTTTATAAGAATGTGTCGTAGTAAAGCTTCACCAGCAATGCAACTTTTTTTGCAAGGAATAAGTCTGAAGAAATTTTTCACTTAAATCTTTTAAAAACCCTTCATAAATGCCATCTGCTTATGGCCAGTGACCATGAGAAGAGATTGAATGGAGTGGCTTTACAGACATATCAATATGACACCATAGCACCAGAGAAAAAGAAGAGCACTCAAACTGTACTGCATAGTAGTTATAACCTTACACATATCTGGGGAGAAAGTCATAAAATAAAACCCTATTCATGGCTGGGAACCATTTTTAAGTCTCACGATCCCCCAGTGTTGTTTTTTACGGATAGGGGAAAGTCATCTTATAATTGAGCTAGGAAGGTATGACACTTCTCAAAGAAATTAAATGCGAATACAGTGAAAATGACAATATTGTTTAGCAGGGAAATAATATTTTCCCAAAACAGGACACGATAAAATCTTCTAGAACAAGAGAGCAGCAGTACTAACACTGCTCTGTGTTTCAAATGTTTATATCCAACGTATTTTTAATAACCTTTCCAAAGGTTTGTGAGAAATAAATCTAATGCCCCCCCCTCCTTTTTGCAAGCTGCGCATGGAATATGTGCTAACTTACTGAATTCATCCTTCATGCAATCCCAGTTTATTAAAGAGGTTAAAAATTTATAAAACTCTGATGGGATATGGTTTTAATGCTTCATCACACTACCCATCATTTGCTTTCCAATCTAGATCGGAACGATCTCGCCGACTTCCCTGCAATCACCTACCTGCACAGCTAATATTTTCCGAGCGCTCTCCTGAGAGGCCGCCTGGAGCCCGGCCAGCCCCGCCCGGCTGGGGGGCACCCGCTGCCACTGCCACCGCCACCGCCACCGCCTCTGCATCCCCCACAGCTGGGCCAGCACCGACAGCGGAACGGGAAAGAGGGGGGGTGAGGAGCATGGGGGGTGGAGGGGAGGCAAGAAGAGAGAAAAAAGGGGGGGAGAGAGAGGGAGGGGGGAAAAAGAGAGGGGAAAAAAAAAAAAAAAAAAAAGGGGAAAAAATTATTAAATAAATTCCTGAGTCAGAGCAGGAGGGGAAATTAATGGCAGCGCTCCACAAGAATGATGGAGGGAAATAGAGAAAGCAGTCAATAGCCCATTCGGAGCTGTACGGACCTGACAGGAATTTCACAGTCTCTTGGTTTTTCGGCCCACTCATGTGCATTCATCAGAAACCAGTCACATCTGGCTGCCAGGATGGGGGGTTAATTTTCTCTAAATGCCTCAGCAGTTTTGTTCTAGCTGAGGCAAACTCTGTGACTGCAAAGCTGATGAGTAAAATATTTCTACTTCACCCAGTTTAACTCAAAACCGATAGCCTCGGGACATATTGAACCTTTCTTAAAAAAATAATCTCTTGAAGCTTTTTGAATGGCACATCAGGTCAGGCCAAAGTTTAAAATGCAAGTTTAAGACTTTGATGGACACAAGGGCTCTTTTTGGTTTTGTTTTTCCCTGTGTAAAGCTTATCATAGCTTGGCAATGTGTGCTTTAGTGCATGACAAAACTAAAGAGAATTAACTTAGCCATCAACTGCTCAGGGAGAACAATAACAGGAAGGAAATTTCCAGATAGAAGTTCCTATTAATCTACCTAGCTATAACCATGTGACATGAAAGCATCTAACAGCACCAAATTGCACTGAATGTGGCTGCTGAGAATGCAGCTCCTTTAAAAAATGCATTTTATACAGACATTTAGAAAATATAACACCTATCGTAGGAACTGCATTCAGTGCAAGGAATCCTGACTGAAATTATTCAAAGTAAGAGTGCTTACCAGACAGGCTTTTGCTGTTTCCTAACAGTAATTATTGTTACCATCTACAGCTAAGACTGGTACCAGTTTTTTCTTTACCTGCACGTATCTGTAACTCACAAACATTGCATGGCAGGCCTCATCTAGAAGAAAAAAGTTTTAACGAGTTCTGAAAAATCTACCAAGACAGAATGTTTTTGAAAGAAACTATGGATTTTTTTTGTAAATTTTGCAGATACTGCTCCATATTCTAAACAGGTCACAGTTTAGAAAATGGAAATTTAAAAGACCTAAATTACTTAGTGGAAATATCTTCACCACTTTCCAGGGACATACATGGTTTTGTGTTTCGTCAAGTTAATTATTTCAATAAATGCCAAAGCTATTGTTAGCATGAGGCCTTCAAGACTATGCCTGTCAACCAGATTAACACAGTGGATTGTACCTTTCCTTTGGAAATATTACATTTCATTAAGGTCAATGCCACAGGTCAATAGCTGGATCAGTTATAAAGAAGCTTTTACATGATAAGATATGACTGCTCTTTAGGAGCAAGCGCAGTGTACCAGGTAAAAAATACACTTTTTCAAAAGAATGTAGATTATAGTAATATTAAGTGAGCTATTACAGCCTAGAGAGTAATTAATGCACATTTTCAAAATTAATGGCCTGATTTTCGGAGACACTGAGTTTCCACAAGTCCCATTAGATCCTGTGGAAGCTGTGAATACCCTGCATCTTTGTAAATGAGGCTGTAAAACATTAAAACAGATCTTTGTATGCCATTTTTTTTGAGTCCTGCCAGTATATATTAAAAATAACATGAGGGAATGTAGATAAACTCAATGGGAAAGTATAAAAATACAAATATGAATCACAGCCAAATCTAGATACAAATATGAGTATGCTTTCCAATATGAAGAGACTTCTCTGAGTATCACTGCTCATTTCCTTCCATTTGAAGAGTTTTTTGTTTCCCCTGAAATCTATCTCCTTCTGCAGGTCTGCTGTTAATTCAAGTATTTTTATATCTCCTGTTGGATGATACCATTCTGGAGTCAGAAACAGAATGCAGGTGAGAGAGGAACAAACCTAACAATTAATGAGATTTTCATAAAGCATTCTGCTTCAGTCCTAGAAAAACACAATAAGCAGAAAATTATCGTTGGATTATCAATATCCTCACTTCTGTAAAAAAGGTAAAATAATTGCATGGTACATTGTCAGGGTAAGGAAAACAGTGGTTGGGAGAGCATGTGAAAGGATTCATCAGTGAACTGTGAAACGAGTCGGTGGCTATCCAGTTCAATGGCTATCCAATTTTTATCTTGAGAGATTCAGAAAACATTCAAGAACTTTGAGTTTGGCTATTTGTAAGTTACTGTAATATTTATTGAGAAACTGACAGTTTATAATGGCTGGTGTCCAATACAACCTTCATTAATGTTTCTCATCTCAAAGAACTGAATAAACACTCTCAACTTACAAGTCCATGATGGCTGTTGTTAGTATTGTGAGCATCCCTGCAGCTAAGGCATCTCATAGCCTGAATAGATGTTATTGTGCCCAGTGTAGTGGCACCTAAACCCAATATTTATTAATTTTACAATATTAATTGCAAGATAAATAACATTTATGCATTCAATCAGAGGCACATGTCAGCGAGAAAGTAATACCACAATCAAATGATGTTATCTGAAAGCTTAAAATAAACTTACAGACCCACTAACCTAGGAAGGCCCATGCCAACTCCTGAGCTGACTGCAGAGCTTTATCTGAGGAAACAATTTAAACAGAAGAATGCTCAGTAACCTAGCTAAAGAGCACCTCTAGCCCAAAAGCAGCTGTTAGATTTCATAGGTTTCACCATGATCTCTTTATCCCTCCAGGCCCACACACTTTTCCCTTAGATCCTCTTCTTGGTCACGTAATAGAAATATAGTTATTTGCTTTCCCTTATCTTTTAAATTTTTATCAGATGTAGAAACTTCAGAGGTATGGCATGCATGAGTGGCTCACATGCCATTATTTTCAGCTCCTTCATTTTTCTTTGTTTGGTCTTTTTTTTCATTATTTGGCAGACATGCTGGTTCCTAAGCACTCTCAACACATCAAGCCAAACACTGACTGAGAAGGTAACAGCTTCTCCAGTAGAACAGATGTAGGAATATGTAAAGTAGCCAAATATTTGCATGAGATTCACTTTGTTTCTGTTCCCTTTGCTGTGGTCGGAGGACTGAAGGAAAAAGCAAAAAGACAAGGAAGCTCCAGATTTTGAGGAATGGACAGGAAGCAGAAAGCTCCTTGTTTCTGTCATTCTTGTACCTTCCATGGTTGCAGCTGACACAGGTCTGCTGTTAGTTCCATAAAATCTTCCATTAAAGGGACAGTAGGGTTTCTGCAAGCATCAAAACATTAGCTCTGCTAGGAGGAGCAATAGCTTTCAAGGAGGTGGGTTTATTGTTTGGTTTGTTTCTTGTTTTGTTTTGCTTTTTTCTGGAAGGGGACAATTTTTGCAACAAGTGACTTCTCCCAGTCCTCATCATACAAACAAGGAGATGATGGGCTGATGATTTTACTGGAGGGGCAACTGAGCTGCTGGTAAGAAAAAAAAATGCTGGTTAAGGAATTGCTCTTTCCATGATGTTTCTTTGGGGCTTCACTGTTACTCTCCTGTACTTGTGTTGTGAGAATCTGTGACTCACAGCAAAGGGAAGCATATGTCTCTATAGTGTTTTAATTCCTTGCTTCTATATGGTACTAATGTCCTCAATAATGCAAACATAAGTTTGGGAATAGGAGGTGTGAGCTAGCTGCCATTCCTATCTTACTAGAGAGGAAGCTTGTGATTCAGGCAACCTTATTCTGTTCTATCCTTTTAGTTTTTTATTATGATAAATCAAGACACCTAGTTAAATTCATGCCTGATCTGCAGTAATATAATTGAAATTAAGTTAATATTTTAATCTGTAATTTCTTATTTGAGGGATTAAACTGGGATAAAATGCATGTGATGCTATTTGAAGCAGTCGCCTATTCAAGCCTAATTCATTATTCCAGTGTTATTTTTTCCAGGTCCTCATTAATGTATTTGGATACTCGGTACAGTAAAGAACAGGTAAATTGAAAGAAAATCCCACATAGAGAGAAGGAATTTTATCTTATGTAGTCCAGAACACTTTTTGCTTTTGTTGCCTGGCAGCTCATAGGAACCCAAATTTTTCATCTGCTTATCTTTTATTGCACAGCCTAGCTGTTTAGAGCAAGACCAGTGCAGATTACAGACATATTTGACAATGGACTCAAAGCTAGGAGTGTTCACTTAATTAAACATCAAATGGCACGTGGCCCCATGAAGAATACAAAGTGGACAGCATGAGGAAGTCAGTCCTGATGCTTTTTCTTGGTCAATAACATACTACTTGGACTGCTTCAATAACCAGTTCTGGCCAGTGACTACATACTAGCATTATATTAGGCTGTGATTACAAACCTAATTCTCCTTTCTGCTGTTGTTAATTAGTGAGATTCAACTGATCTGAATATAACTCTTCCTGGTTTACACCTGAAAATGCAAAGAGAGAACCAGACTGTTTATGAAGAAAATTTAATTTACTGTCCAAAATTATAACTGGTCATAATACAAATGTATTCTGCATTTAGAATGCACACTTACATATAAGGTGTCTGATTCAATAAAACTGAAAGGTTCTGGATCAGATAGTAGATATTTCTACAGACAGAACTTGTATTCTGCTTGTCTCAAACCAAGATTCTTTTTAAATTTTGCCAAATTTAAAGCATTTGATCTAAAAATGTCCATGACAGGTGTTTGCCTAAGGCTGAATGTCTTTGGATAGCCCAAGCAGTTAGCTTTTTTTAAATAAGGAATTCTGGGCAGAACACATTAATCTTTCTTCTGCTACAAAATAATACTGATGTTTCCTTTACTAGAGACAGTGTGCAAAGACTTAGATTTCAAAAGGGACAACATTTTTGTATGCAATATGACTTTCTCACAAAAATAATCTCATTAAAACTATTGACTGCAGATTGTAATTAGTAATTTTTTCCATTTATTATCAACCAAAATTTTAAAAAATATTGTCTTTTTGCAAGCATTTTGATCCTCTTGCTGGTCCTACAGTTGATCAGATTGATAATCTAGAATATAAAAATGGAATATTAATTGCAGTGGAATAATATTTTACCAGAAAAAAAATAATTTGCAATCTTTCCTTCAACTGCCAATTGAAATATCCTTTTTATTTCCTGAAGATTCTTTCAGAAACAGCCTGAAAAGAAGGAATCAAACTCAACTCAAGGAATGGAAATTTCTTTGATTACGGACACTTGGAGACATAGCTACTCCCAACAAAGGTTGCTTCCAGAATGAAAAAAAAAACCAAGGAAATACAAATTGAGACATTTCAAAGAACTAGCAGCTGAAGATGATGCTGAAGCTACAGAAAGTAGTTAGAGCTACTTCCCAAGTGACTAAACCTATTTGTAAATATTAAAATGAAGAAGAAAAGGACTAAGCAGCAGCAGTGATGAAGAATATATGTAGCTGAGGCAGATGAGAGAAACAGATGGGTAGAGCATTTCCAAGAAGTCTCACAAGACTCAGCCCACCATCAATACCATATTTTGATGAAATGTTATGAACTTAAACCATTGAACATTAACAATAACCAATTGAGATGTCAACAATACACATAGCAATCCAGAAGCTAAAAAATGTCAAAGCAGACAGTGACGATCATATCACATAAAAATGGAGTACTACATCCTGCTTTTTAAACAAAACTCAAAAAATTATTCTGAGGAAAAAGATGTTGTCCCTGCAAGAGAAAAAGATCTCCTGCAAGAAAAATAATTTGCAAAGGAATATACCGGATGTAAGAAATCTCAGTAAACAATAGTTTGGATTGAGATCATGTGAATATGAACAAGCTAGAGACTGTCATAGTAAGAGCCATCATAAAATAATACATCATCAGTTATTGAAAACACTTGGAAACCTTAAGTATATCTGCAATCATGTACTGAGTATAAATCAGGTTCACACTGTGAAGAAGGCAGAGAACACCAGAAGACAAAGTAGGCTCCAGTACCAAGGGTCCTGAACGTAACCCTGCAGAAATGTATTATATTCATACCTCTGCCACACTTGTACCCCTGGCATGTTAGCCAAGTCATTTACAATCAGCTTTTCAGAGCTTACTGGAGATTTTGTACTCTCTTTCTTTTTTGGGGGGGGGGCATCCAATTTAAGTCTGATTTCTAGAGCTGATGAGCAATGACAGATTCAACATAAGTCAGTAGGGAGCCTTGAAATCATAGTGTACCATGAAGAAACTTGTATTTCTGACATTACTATGCCTGGCCTGGATCTGCAAAAGGCTTTAGGCATCTGATTGCTATGTAAGGCAGATAAAAGATTCTATGGAGTTGACCGTACAGGAAAGTAAGACTGTTTCATTGAGTTATTTTATTAGAACTCAACTCTGTTTTACATTCAGTGAATATAACTCCTTCAAGAGCACTCTTGACTGACACTGATATAAGAGGTACCTGACCTTCCAGTACCCGACCTTCTGGATCCAACATAACATTATTTTGTAATTCTGCAGTAGTCGCTCTTGAGACATGAGTTTATTATAAATGTAGCAAGCCAAAATGAAACTAGCAGAATGAGTATTAACTACTAGTCAGTGCTGTCAGTAGTAACCTACTGTGATTTTCAGACCTATGCAAATTACCATTACAGGTTGAACAGAGACTAATATGTCACTTCTAAACCTACACTTTCTCTATTTTCAAGTGATGCTAATCTTATATCAGAGGACTCAATGTGTGTGTCATATTAATTCAACAGTGCACTGTGAATGCTAAATTCTATGTAAATGACATAAGCCTTATCAGTTCTGTTCATTGTTACAACTCAAACAACGGCAATTACAACAACTCTACAGATTTTGGCGCTGTAAGAATGGCAGATTTATTAGCAAAATCCAGTTAATATTTATCTTTTTATACTCTTCAGCTACCAAGTTACACCTGTACAATATACAAAGCTTCTAGGTAATGAGATATTTCTTTATTGTCAAATCTGCTCCACAGACTGCTGGCAAAGATTACATAGCTCATTTAAATAAAGCTCTTTTGTCAACAGACTGGATATACTTTAAAAATGAGTAAAAGCCTCATGAAAAAAACAAATCTGAGTTGATGTGCAAGTATACATGAAAAGATGCACTTGTTTTTTTGACCTTATTCCAGTTGTTAATGCTTTGGTAAGCAGATTAGCAACGTTAAATTTTAAAAAAGGAAAACTGTATTTCAAGATCCACTGAAAAACAAATGAAGAAAAGCCTGAAAAATCAGAGTACAATCTCCTACTACAAATATGGGTGAATGCAGACAAAAGCATCAGTTAGTGTAGCAATTAAAAAATTAATGTTATTAGGATTTTAACTGCTGTCAGGAAAAAATAAAGGAAAGAGACAATAGACTAAGATCTGGGTATCTTTCTGCTTATTGTGGCTACTTACTATAATGCCAATCTGAAAGTAACAATTCTGCTTTCTATATTAGGTTCCTGAAAATGCAGCCTAGAGTTTGATACCAATTAGATATGGAATGTTTGGGATGTTATTGTTCTCTCAAATATTATTATACTTGTCCATTTCTACTGCTGTACAAGGGAAATGTATCTGTACTTATCCAGATGCCACTCTCTATATCATTTAGTAATGCTGGTAGTCAAATACTGCTATTTCTTCCCCAGGAGCCCAAAGCTAAGAATGGAAATATCTTGAAAAGGTGAATATAATTACACTTATCACAAATCAAAGGTTTAAAATTGTTTATGTTTTTCCTCCTAACATGTTATGTGAAGAAGCCTACAACTTTTCCCAACATTAGTTTTGTATTTGCACAAGACCATTAGAGGAACATATCAGACAGCACAAGCTGAAGTGTCAAAACCCTGACAGTAAACAAGATTGCTCCAAAGAAATTCCTGACTTTGCAATTATTTTCTCCTGTTAAAGCAGCCATAATCTCTAAGCATTCCTCTCATTGACTCTACTGCTTACCCTGAAGGGAAGAAATTGCACAATAAAATACCATATCTCATCCTCTGTCCCCTCCTAAAGGATTTGTGGAGTATAATTGGTAACACAATTTTCAAAAAGTAAATGAGTACTCTTTTGGCATTTAGTGTTGTTGAGACTTTATTTCATGAGCTTGTAATCTTAAAATTCAAGCTAACAAACTAACATTAGTGTGAATATGTTACACTACTTTCCCAAACAATGTAATAGTGACATCTAACATAAGCTAGATCTTTGCAAAGGGTGAATTATTGCCTTCTTTGCTGCCTTTGAATTACGCTAAGATTAATTACCAAAATCTACTTTGGTTGTAGATCTAGCAGAATACAGAGACAGCACCCTGCCTGTCTTGACTAAGGCACAGCAAACATTATGATGATAAGCATATATATTAAGCTTTTTCTTCTGGTTCACAGAAAGTATTGAAGAACAGTAAAATGAAATTCAAAAGAAGACACTATTTTTTTCTAGATAACACATACATTTATCAGTTATCTCCTATAACTTCATAGGAATTCAAAGATCATAAATCAAGCACATGTTTTCTTAGGCCAGAAACCAGCCTGTTGTGACCAGAAAGTAGTGTCATTTTTGTGTGTGTGTTTCTAGGCCTTTGGGACCTGGCAATGATCTCACAAGAGCTGTTACTTATCAGCCTGTTCCTCAGCCTTGTGCATTGCAATAATCCAAGTCATACAATGGACACCTCTGCAGTTGCTCCTGCTCCGGGGATGCTTGGCTGAGTTCTCACCATCATCCCTTTAGCCATGACAGAAACTTGACTTTCAGCTCATCATTTCAGGAATAGCATGGCCTTCAGCTGAGCAAAGCCAGGCTTTGCACAGGAATCTCCTGCCTGGGTTTGCATGATACACCACTAGGCCAGTGAAACCAGCCCAGAGGCTGGATCTTCTACAGGGCCAACTTGAGCACAGAGAGGTGAGTGTGTGTGCTTCCTGGAAGGCAATGAATCAATCAGAAGAACAGCTGGTCAATTAAGATGTGCATAACTTCTTGCCAGATGTTACGTCTGCACTGATGGCTGACTGCATCTTAGAGATGCACACTGTTTCTCAGCCCCTGGGGCTCCTTCCATATCATTAAATAAACAGAGCTAGGGACCACTCAATGGCAGTCAGGCTAAGTGGCACAGGCTGCCTTTGTCCACAATGTGTACTCCACTACCACTTCTCAGTCTTGTGTGATTGCTTCACAGCCCTAAGACACAAGTAGCATCTTTTCTGGGGGAAGAGGTTGAGAGCTGAATGAGTGAGTTAATATAGAGGCTGTGTTTCAGCCTATGGAAAAGAAACAGGGAGGAAGTGTCGCATACCCTTGGCTATGGCAAAGCCATGGCTATGGGATAGTGGTGGAATGCTGCAATGTGTTGAGGGAATTAAAGCTGGTGCTGTCCCAGCCACATTCCTTGCTTGAAGCAGTCCCTGGTGCATGTTATTCCTCAGCTTGGGTAAGGCCTTCTCGTGGAAAGTTGTAGCTAGCACAAGCCAAAACAGGACATGGTACCATAAATATACAGTATGGAGGAAAACGGGGCAGGCCAAGGTAGGTCCCTAACCTTCTTCTGTATTGCAGACTAGATGTTGTCTTTCTGGTCAATTTTATCTTGAGCGTCCTGTTGAAAGTATCTTGGGCAGAGCCAGATGGTCTTCATAAACAATAAGAATTCATGGGTAGGAAAGGATTAGGAAGGTAATGTGAGGACTGGAGGGGTCCAGCTTCAACAAGTAAGGGAAGATAGGTACAATTATATGGATACAAGCTATAACAATCAGGATAGGAGCTACCTGTAAAGGGCAAAAAGGATATCTTCACACTCATAAACAGAAGTCTCTAACTCATCAATTAACTTGAATTTGACATCCTTAGTCTAATGAACCACCTTTTTTGTCTTACCTAAACTAGACTAGTTTTCAGAAATCTTACGAAATTGATCCACCTAGTCACCCACTTCCTGACTTTGATTTTATCCCTGTTTAGGCTAGAGAGATGTTTTCCTCCTTGCTTGACCCAGAGGTCAACATGAGGTGAATGCCCTTACTTGCTTACTAAATATAAACATATTTTGAGGTTTACAAAGACTCAGACCCACCAGATCCATACCCACCAGACCTACATATCAGCTTCACAATACAGTTATTTATCCTCTGTGATTCTTGGCAACATTCTCACTGAGACCTCTCAAGAGTTACTTAATTATCTGATCTGAGAACATAGCACTTCAGCAGGCAGTTCTTGTTAGGAACTGACTGTATCTCACCACCACCACTACCTGTCTTCAGTCAGGATGGACACTGTATTGCAAAGATGAATATTACAGGGAAGGCAGAAATTAAAATGGTGTTCACAGAATGTAGTTTACAATTATTTACATACTTCACTTGAGTCAGTCATAATACATATTACATTAACTAGCCATTAAGATAACTGGAATAAAATATTGCAGGCCCTGCCAGAACTCTGTTCTCAGAAGAACTGAGGGATTCCGTCACATTTCTCTAGGGAGCATGATGTGAGCAGGAGGAAAAGGCTAAATGAAGTCACAAGCTGTCAATAATTACATAACTCAGTAAGTTCTAGAAATAATTCACACAAAAGTGTCAAATTATAAGAGATAATGCCACAGGTGCCACATGGATTCAAATAATATGATGCAGGTTAGGACCTAGTGTAAAGGAGAAGGTTGAATGATATTCCAAAAGCTCTTATAAACTGTACATCCTTCTTCCAGTCCTCAGAAGGAGAAGGATGAAGGACAGGAAGAAGAAAGATGAAGAAAAAAATTAAGAACAAGGAGAAGGACAATATATAAGAAAGCATATGTCTGAGAATGCAGGAATAAGAATTCTCCATACTGACTGTGCAGCTCTATTTCAATCTGCAATATTCCCACCTTGATACTTCACAAAGAAACAAAAATATGGAAAGACTAGGGGAAAAATTCCCAAATACATTTTTGTAGTAACCCTTTAAATAGCATAAGTAAGCAAACAAACAAAAGATTCCTTAACATCTGTTATTCTATCTTCTCATCTATACTACACAATCTTTCCTCCTTCAAATTTTGAGGTCAATCAGCAAGCAGAGAATCTGCAATTGTGATTGCAGTCCAAGTTTCAAAGTGTAGCCTGGGTCTCTTCTACGTGCATAGACTTCGAATAGTGCAGAATATTCAAAATATCAATGGAATAAAGAAAAACTGTGTACACAAACAAACTTAAAATTGTTTATCTACAACAAAACTGCCACAGAAAGCAGGCCAGATTCAAATGTACTTGGAACAAAAAGAGTGGTACTGTACAATGTACTCTGCTGGTAACCTGCACTGAGTCAACTGCAACAGCCTAGTTTTCACCAGGGCTGTTTTTATAGCCAAGGAGAGACAAATTTGTGTACTCCTAGATGTCATTATTTTGTGTTTATTTATTAATTTCATTACTCAAAATGTTTGCTAAAAATTCCCCATGCTTTTACTTCTAAATTTTACTCAAACTGAACTGTGTTGTCTCTATGTGCATATTACCCTCACTTTTCCTTATCAACAGCATTCAGAGATTGGCAGATGTTAATTAGATGATAATGCTATTTTCTTTACTAAATGTTATAGTGATAAAGTAGCACTTTATGTAGCAATAAGATAAAGTCTTTGGTGTAGTCTCTGATAAAAACTTCAATCATAGGATCATATTCTGCTTGTCACTTAAAAATTTAATGCAAAAGCTAAGTAACTCCTAATTTCCTGATACTTTTCAAAGTTTCCAGCCACTTTGTCCATTTCTAAAGGAGAAAAAAAATTACTCCCGGGTATTCTTGTCTCCTGGAAGTAGCAATTTTAAGATTCACCTATTCGTGTTTTTTACCTGCAGGTTATACGTAATACTTATCACTCCTCTGGTCCCCAGAAGCTCAACAAGTTTTCTTCCCTGTCTGCATGCAGCAGTTTCCAGCACAATGAAATTCAGGGCCCTCACAAGGCTGATGTGCATATGGGGCTTGTCCTGCTGCTGAATGGGGAAATGGCCAGAATGTGCACCTGCCAGCCAGAGCACTGATGAAGCCTGAAACAGCCACAGCTCAATCTTGTATTTCACACTCTGCTTTCAGGAAAAGGGGAAGAGCCAAATGGTGAAGTGAATAGTAAAGAAAGTCAAAGCCAGCAACCATATTTTCAATTTCTGAGAAAAGCAGCGGCCCAAAAGCAGCAATGCTAGTGAAATTAACAGTCAAAAAGTTAACAGGAGTTAAAGTCAAATTTGCTCAGCAGCTTCTATGGCCCCTAGGATTTGTCTTTTTTTTTTTTTTATGGTGCAGCAAGGAAACTAGGAGTCCTAGGAGGCCAGGCTCTAGCCCAGATAGATCCATGCCTCATCCCTTAGCACCACAGCAGGGAGCCTATTAACACTGACAAGGCTGACTGCCCTGAAATTGCAGACTTTTAAAACACTGACATCCTTGGCCCCAATGGCATGAGGCCTGTGGACCTGTGGCCCAGATTTTGGGGAAAACCTCAGGAGCTGCAGGTGTCAAGTGTCTGGCTCTGTTGTAAGCCCCCAGAGTCCCTGCTGCAGAACTGGGACCCCAATTTATATTAGGGCAGGCCCCCCAGGTGCAGTCAGACTACCTACACCTCAGGCAATGTGTCAGGGGGAATTGTGCTGGAGTCAGAGACCTGAGTCTGGTAAGGGGAATTTGGGGTCTCAAACTCTGAGAATGGCTGGACTTAAAGTTTTGTTTCCATCAGTGAGAAATTATGTGAACCCGAGATGCTAAAATGGTTGCCTCATTTTTGCTTTCATTAGTGTTGCTGGTAGCTTTGTTACTTATTTGGTACTATAACCTAGTTGGGTGTGTTTCTTAAAATAATCTAGAACATGATTTAATTAAAAATGTTTTATAAATAGCAATTACAGTACTTATTACATAGGAATTGTACATTTACAAGGCAAATATGTTAAATAGAAAGCACTAAAATAAAAAGCTCTGATAAAAACTGTTGAGCATGGCTACCAAAGATGTATGTATTTAATTGATGCTACCTTAAAATTGGTGTCTATGTTCACTTTCTCTTTTTAGCAAGTACTTCAAATGTACAGTCATCTTTTCCTAACTCATGAAAAATTCTCTTGAACTGATGAAATCCAAGCATATATGAAAACAAGAAAGCCATTACTAGCATGTAAGATTCAGATGGATTTTCACTAAGTTTGTCAAGAACTTTGGGCTTTTCAATCCTTCTTTGACACACAGCCTGTATAAGCCCTTTCAAATAGCAGTTTTCCTAGATAAGAGGTGCCAGCAGTAATAAACTGGACAGAAAACACATCTTAGAGTAAACTATTTTAATGAGAAGGTACTTAAACCCTTAATGACCTGAGTCAGTGACTTTGGTAACCGTAAGTTAGTTGGCAGATTCCACCTGTTTTCATTTCCAAGATTCCTAGGAGTAACAATTACATAAACAAATCCAACATTATGTTCCTGATCACCACATAAATGGAAGATGCAAAAAGGAATCTAGTTAATGCCTTTGTAAACACACACAGTTGCCTTAACAGGATAAAAAAAAAAGAAAGAGAAATAATCAGAGGTTAGCAAATGCCAGACTTAGGGTTGGTTTTGCAATGATAATACAAGGCCCTCTGTACACTGATATTGTTCATAGTCTTTTCCCTATGTTTTTCAAAGCAATATGTGTTCTCACATTGTGAACAGATCAGCATATGCAGAGGAAGAATGGAGAAATCCATGAGAGACAGAGCTAAAAGGGAGCAAAACAATACCCCCAAAGAGTTTCATAGATGTGGTTGAGAGCGAAAGACAGCTGAGATTTAGGAATCTTTAATTACTTCTCAGACTCTGAAAGAAGAGTAGCCTTAATAGACAGAGGTTCTTTTTTTTTTTTTTTAAATCACTGTTTGCCTGTCCTTATTCTGTCTCCTTGCCCCATCAGTGCCAGTCACCATCCCACAAATATTCAATCTAACTCTAAAAAGTCTTAATCTCACAGTCTCTGTCTTAGGTAGCCTGAAACTGAATTAATGGTAGACTATGGGGAGTTTTATCCATACAAGTATCTGTCAACATCACAAAATAAAGGATAGTAAACCAATGTAAAAAATCTAAATATACGCTGAAAACCCATTTAAGTACAAAGCTTTGAACTCAGTCTGTGGTCTAGGGAAGCCAGTTCCTGGCTACTACAGTATAACTAAACTGTTGACAGAGCTGGCTTAAATACAGCCACCAGGACTGTAGCAAAATTAGTTTCTTATATCATATAATCTGATAAATACTTATCATATAGCTCAGGAATGCATTTTAACAAGACTTAAAGACTTCCCTAATTCACATTCCCCAACAGAGTACTGCATGTTTGCTACCAGTGTTTATTCACTTTAGGATATATCTCTTAAGGTAAAACAAAACAACCACAAACCCATACATTTTCTCTCCCAAACTGAAAGGGCACAGCTTCACAGCATTAAAATATGGATGGGTTGTGTAGAGATTTTAATTTAGGATAAATATAAGATTGAAAATACAATAACTGTTCATGAACATCTGTTTACAGTACTATTACATCAACCAATCTGATTATAATCCTGTATGAAGGAAATGAAACAATTGCATTTGCATGCCTACAGCTCAAGTCTGTTTTATTTCCCATGGATCACCTCTGTATGCTGACAGGTGTGTTGGCTTCAGGCTATTTTTACTGCAAAACATCTGAAATCGCAACTGTGAACTGGTTCTGCAGGTGAGAATTTTCCTGATAAAGTATTTACATTTGAATTTCAAAAGTAATCTGCAGCTTAAAGGAAGAGTGCATTACTTAATGAACAAAACCATGGCCATTGGTTTTAGAGTTGGCTTTCCTACTGAGACCCATAGTTATAATCTCATCTCTCAGAAACACTGAGTTTCCCTGGTAAATATTGGGCTATTATTACCTAGATGCTTAAATATAAAGATTTAGGTACCTAGAATAAGACATTGGAGTTTCAAAGCTTTGCCCAGCATCTAAATTAAATAATATTGTGTCACAAACTGGTAAGGACAGGAACTGCAGGATCTCAAAACAAAAATGCCATACTGCCTGTCCACTCTGAACTTTCACCTACTCTGAGTTTAACTTGAAAACTCTCCTTACTGCTGTTAAAATATAACTGCTTGTGGGGTAATAAAATTTAGCTTCATTTCACTGTAACTTTATCTGTCAAATTTTTAACTATTCCTTTTATAGCTCCAGAAAAGAAAGAAAAAAAAAAAAAGAAAGTTTTATTAATGGGCTGCTGATCAAAACTGTTATTCTGGTGGTGAAATCCCAAAGGGAAACATGTTTCAGATATGAAGTATTCCCTCCAGAGTCCCTGGCAGCCACAGAAAGAAGAACTTCTTGATGTATAAAGACAGTGTCACTATTGTCAGAGAATACTACAGCAGGAAATGAACCACAAATAAAAGCAATGTCTTTCTTCCAAGGAATCAAAATAGTTGGTTTTTTTCACCTACAGTAATTTTTGAAACCCTGTACACATGACGAGAAACAACACTTGTCTCAAGCTTTTTAAAGCGTATATGTACTTAGGCAATTACTCAACCTCATAATTTTTAGAAGGTAAACTAGCAACATATAGAGAAGATGTCCATCAAGAAATCAAAATATAATTTCGTAGAAGGTGAAATCATGTAAAGTTCACAGCCAGCTTCACTTCTCCAACAAATGGAGCCATAAATGCAATTTTCTGTCCTTTGCTCTGAAGAATTAATTTTAAGGTATTCATATTTTTCTTCAAGTACATCTTAAGTCTCAATTAAACCACAAAAAGCTACAATAAAGTAACATTAAGAACCAACTTAAACCCATCATAGCAAGGAAATTCAGACCTAAGCTAAATTTTTTGTCTCACTCTTCATCTTTAAATCACTATGTAGGTAGGAATTGTATGGCTTGGAGAAGAGTATGATTTTTCATACTGCACAGTACATATGTTCCAGCACTTAGGTTAAAGGAAAGTCAGAATTTTTAGGCTTAACTCTGAATTTCTTTACCTTTAAAGGCTTAACTCAAGCATCTATAATTACTTTAACACAAGCTTTTTACATTTAAATCTTTTCTCTCTGGAACAGAAAGCAGAATTCCGAAAGCTCCTATTTTACTGTGTACTTCAATAGCACTTTCTAAATTTATAGGATTGAGCACCACTTGCTACATGAAACTGAATATATGCATTTTTAAATGGCACTTAGACATTGTGGCTTAAGCGTGGTAAAAAAGCCTTACACATTCCCAATATAAGTTACAAATTCAAACATTCGGGCATGAAAATCCTTTCCCTAAGTTGTTTTCAAGCTTCATCCTTTTTTCTGCAATAACTAAAGCAAAGCCACAGTAGCTGCAGCCATTTGCATCTAAGGAAGAGATGTTTTGCTTTGGTGATATAGTTAATGAGTCTAAAAATATTCAGTATAATAATTCTGTCAAAGCCCCCACAGTCTCCTCAATGAGCAGAAGCCTGCAGGATTCCAATGGGGAGCCAAGTAATGAGCTCTCAGCATTCGCTCCCACACCGTCCAGACGAAATATACTCGGGCCTCGGTGGTTCCACATCATTAGCAACATGAAACAAAGACACATGCTTGACTTTAATAAGCGACTAAAGTTGCTGGCTTATTAGGCTGTCACTGCACATAAACTCTATTTCCGTGTGACAAAACAGTTCTCTGCAACCACCACCACCAACAATAACAACAAATTAAAAAAAAAAAAAAAGGAAAAAAAAAAGGAAAAAAAAAAAAAGGAAGGGGAGCACTTCTTCAAAGAGGGGTTGGTATAATTTAATGTAGGACATGATTGAATGGAGTTGAAGGAAGGCACAGAGGAAGTGATGGGTTTCTGACACCAGTTCTCACGGGCATGCCACAGACTGCAGTTTCCCTGCTGGAGACGATGGTTACGCTGGGCTGCAGGGATCAGGCTATGGGCATATGTGACTGAGTTTTAGTTGATATTCCCGCAAGACAGGAAGTGAAGAAGCTTATTTCCCACTGGGAAAAGGTTTCGGCATGATTAACTTGGGCATGACCATCCAGGTCAATGATATGACAATGAGTGCCTAGCACAATAATTAAGTGGGAAAATGTGTGTGATTTGTTTCTTCTTGTTCTTCACATACCAATAATGCATTAGCAAGGATTCATTTAATCTTTTTCATTATATAAAAACTGATAGCAATGCTGTATCATAGCTTTCATTTGGATATATTCCTTTAAATTGTATTTATCAATCCAGCAAAATAGCTGCACTGATTAATACTCTCCAGTGTTTAAACTTTAATGTTTGACTTGCAGAGCTACTGAGTAGCTTTTTAAATGTTACTTTCTGCTAAAAGCATACATTGATAGTGAAAAATTCAGAATTTTTGCATTTTAAAAAGGGTGGACTTTCACCTTAAGACAAAACTTAGCACTAGAGATGTGCTGAAAAGCATCCTCCTGTGCCACAAGCTTATTCCAAGTTTCAGATATTCTGTTTTATATGAGGGTGACATGAGAAAAACTAGTGAGTGTGGTTAACAGAAGGGTAACCTTGTGCCATAAAAATCAGCCACCAGGTGGCTACGGCACTCATCTGCAGGCTGAAGATCAGAACCCAGGTTGTCTCTACTGCATTGATTCAGAGTGGGTATGGCTATTTTCAGGCACTGGAAAGTCACCAGTGAAGCTTCAAAAGAAGGAGACCAATAAGAATACAACCATACGCTTTCAATATTGTGACCTTAGAAAACCCATCTAGATTTTTTGAGACACATACTGCAGTCCCTAATCCAAACTGGCTTTAAGCAACCTAAAATGAGTAGAAATACTGTCCTAAGCCCTAAGAGCATGCTCCTGTCAAATCTTCTATGAAGAATTCTATTCTGAAAACCTGCCATTTTGCAAGGACAAAGATTTCTTAATCAGCTACCCTCAGCTTGTTTAAATATTTATTTCATTCAGAATACTTTCCACAAACATAATTTGTTTTCTGAATTCATTCTCAGACTTCCAATAATGGTAAGACACTTCCAGGAGGCAGACATCTTATACAATCTTAGGCATGTTTATACATAGAATGGCAGGCGTGTTCAGGGTATTAGTATTGACTAAAGGGTAAGGCAGTTCTATATTTGGTTAGTTTGTTGTTGTTGGGTTTTTTTTTGTTTTTTTTTGTTTTTTTTAATATTGAAGAAGAAGGGGTTTTGTAAGCATTAGAATAATTCCTTAGTACTTCCAGTACAGGCGACACAACTGAAAAGGATTTCTAGAAGACAGAACCGCACTGTTGATTCACTGATGGCTGATCCACTAGAATTTCCAGGGGGAAAAAAATTATTAGCTTTTGACAATGAGAATTTAAAATATAAGATGTGGTTGATCACAGCTTTTATAAATGAGGAATTTCCCAGGACCAATACCCCAGAAAATAGAACAGAAGGAAAGAGCTGCTCTCTTCTCAGTACCTAACAAAAAGAGGCAATACATAAATAACAGTGGCAGGGTACATTATAGAAAAACTTATTATCACTTGGTAATTTCAGATGTAATCTTAGGATACTTCAGCAGCTGGTAGTATGAGCATGAGGCTCAGGCACAAAGTCTGGAACATAGTCAGGCCCAACTCTGTACTGACCAAGACCTCAAGAGTTTACCCAACCACAGGAACATAATCCTGAAATGCTGCAATGCATGTAGCAAGGATTTACATCAATGTCTCCATCATTATATACATTTACAACTAGCTGCCTTTCCCTAATGGCTGGGAAAGACATCAAATCCATTTAGAGCATTCCCAGAGACATGGAAAAAGAAGGACTGAAGTCTATATGTGAATCCTGAGAAGTTCTCAGTTCTGCAAGTAGATAGCACTTGATAACCACTTCTCATGGAACATACAACATCACAGTCAAACACAATGAACACACCAGATAAACCAGACATAAGTACAGCTTAAAATTTTTAGAGAAACTTCCAAACTTTTAATATTAACTGTAGAAGAAAATGTCATTATGGAATCTTTCATTCAGCTCCCATCTAGATCCAGCTAATAAATGCTAAAAACCAAGATACTCTCAGAGTTACTTACACAAGTTAAATAAAGCACAAAGCTGACCTAGGCAGGCTAAGTAGGTTTGTATGTTTCTTTTAATAATCTCCAACATTGTTTCTAAGTGGTACAATTAATTTTGAGGACTCAAAAAGCTCCTATAATTTATACTAAATTATAAATAGATACATGAAAGAAAAATAAACCCCCAAAATTTTTTCCTTCAGCAATAATACACTCACAATCCATAACTAACAGGAAGACAAACAATCCATATTTGGCACAAAAAACTGAAACGCTATTTATACCCTGGTTCCCAGCTGATTTAAACCTTCATTAGAAAATATACAACTGTTAGTGCAGAAAAATAGAAATATCTTGTGTAATAAGAGTAAATTATAGATGAATGAGAGCCAGGCACCCTTTGACACGCTGCTGATAAAACCCCTGGCTTCAGGCTTACTACTGAATTGGAAACTCTGTTGGGGTAGCACCCCACATAGAATAATGTGAGAATAAAATCATACTATAATAAATTTCTCTTAGTGACAATTTTATGCACCATTCACTGCTGTTAATTTAATAAAATACCCCCTGCAGGGTAGCTGCCCCAGTGTCCCAGATCGCATGTTCCAATACCAGACTTAAAGCAGCAGCTGGACTTCACTTGAACTGATTGTCAGTCACTATTCAGTGGATGACAGCACTTTTAATGGTCATGGGTGATATTTTAGAAAATTACAGCATTCTAGCTATGATTCTGAACTAGAACTGTCTCTTCATTTAATTCTGGAAGGAAATTATGGCTGCAGGAATCTGGGTTTCACACAGAGGTTCAGAGTAGCTAAAGATCTTTCAAGTACCATAGAGATTCTCTTAATGGCTGGGTTGCTATACTTTGTTCACCTCTTCTAAATAGAAGAAAATGGATGAGGAAAGAAAGGGGAACATATATTATCTTCTGTACATGGAATTAGTATCTTTAATTAACTCCTGTTCATGCTCCTATGTGTTCCTGTGTAGATATTTCAGAAGTGTAGCAGATGAAATCCTTCTGGAAGGAGATATAGGCTTATCTCTTTCTTTCTGGTCTCTGTTGTTCTTCACAACACCTCCTTTCCAGGAAGAAAATATGTTCACAAAATATTGACAAAGAAAGCAACGATAATCCCCTTCAGAGGATGCTCCACGTGGCACTAGTGAGAAATCAATTATCCTAAGCCTTTGTTCCTCCCCCATAAAAGAAAAAATGCAGTGGTGGGCATAACATCTTCCCAATGTTAGAAAATAATGTCAGGCTTCTCGATGAATGTCAAAGTGTGAACCTGACAACAAGCTGGTTATCTGCATTCTACCTGTGTGGCTCTCAGATATGGTCTCTGACAGAAAGCCTGTCACTGCTGCTTGCCTTGCCCAGGCATTTGAGTGAACTGCACACACACACACACAAGGGCACTGGGGAGTGTGAGCACCCCAAGTGCTTCAGAGAACTTAAAAGGGTACAGATACCTTGGTTACTCTGGCCACATACAAACCTGGTATTACTAACCCAGTGAGGAGTCAGGCAGACTATACTTAAAGAGTTTAAAAAGCATATCTATATATCTGCATATCTATATATCTATTACTTCAGGTGGCTCAGGGAAGCTACTAAATAGCCATGAGCTCTTGTTGAATGAGAATTTTTTTTTTTTTCAAAAATGTATGTATCAACGGCATGAACATCGCACAATCTGATGCAAAACAAAGCTAAGTTAGCTATTCTTCATGATAAACCAACTCCACCTTTAATTCTTTCCCCATATCTTACAAAATCTAAGAAACTTCCAGAAATGTTCTTAAATAATTCTAAATTCTAAATAAAATTAAAGTAGTCTCTGATCATTCAACAGCTTAATTTTTTGACATGGGAAAAACAACACTGACAGATTGATGATTTAATGTAAAAGATCGAAAAGCATATGTAAAACTCAAGTTGTCAGAGGGCTTTGACACATGGAGAGGTTACCATGCATCAGCTTCTCTGCTGTTTAGTCACCGTGCATTCTTTCAGTCTGTAACGAGTGCTCAACGTGAAATAATTTAAGGTGGGCACAGAAATACCATTGTGTATCTTAAAAGCCCATACAGACCTATGAATAGCAACACAAGACATGGTATTTATGCCTCTAGTCAAATGGTTTGCATATCTGCATAAATTCTTCCCATCTATCCCTATTGCAGATGCATCCACACCTGACTGGGAAATCATGTATCCCTCACCCATAGCAGGATAATTTACAATACTGCTGGTACATGCTGCTATTTACTGAACTGTGCACACAGACAGCTACCAGTGTGCTGCTGATGGACAATAACTTGTTTGTGCTTCAAAAATCAGGACTGTTTTATTCTTTGCCATTAATACCTGCAATTTTTGGACCGATCCTAGTGAGACAAAGAGGGAGCATTTTCTGAAAGGGTTCTGGAGCTGATACAGAGGGCAG
Source organism: Phaethornis superciliosus (assembly GCA_023637945.1). Classification (NCBI taxonomy): domain Eukaryota; kingdom Metazoa; phylum Chordata; class Aves; order Apodiformes; family Trochilidae; genus Phaethornis; species Phaethornis superciliosus. Next base: position 43,110,266 of record JAJQWJ010000002.1, on the reverse strand, counting down.
TGGCTTAAGTTTCTACAATATTTTTTACTCATGTTTTTCACTGTAAAATCAGCATTCAGTTATTATTAAAAGCAACATCAATAACAAAAAAAGTGTATTGCACAATATTTAATGAGATGCAAAAAATTTTCAAATTTCAGTTTTCCACCAAAATTCATTTTCCTAAGATTTTATTGTATTGCAGGATTTTTTTCTACAGAAAACAATTTCCTAAAGCCATTTTTACTTTCTCATTAAAAGTTGTCAATTTCTGAAAATGTAATAGTCTCTATGGTTCTTTAGCTGTAACTTAGCCCAGTGTAGGAAAACATTCACATAAACTTTTAATCTAACAGCATATTATAAATACAACATTGCAATACGTTGTTTATGTCAAAATACGTTTTTCATATGATGAAAAAGTAAAATGTCAGAATTTCAAAGTCTGTGTCTTTAAAAACTTTCACAGACAGAAAATTTAGAAATTTTTGCTTTTCAACATAATGTATAAAGTATTTTTTTTTTAAATATTGCAACTTCCTGTCTCTAATGAAGTTTGGCTGATGATAATTTAGACTTTCATAGAATGATAATATGTACTCACTTGGACAATATGTTGCACAAGACAAAATTATCAGCTACAACAAACGTAACCACACACTTTGGTAGAAGGGGCTTGAATTTTTATTCCCAACCAAGGGGCTTAATAAAATACAGACCACTGACAGACATGGAGTCCAGAATAAAAGCTTAAAGGCATATCACTGTGTGGCAATTTGCAATCTGGTTTCACTGGGGATAGATAATTTCAAAAAATACTGCTGCTCACTGTCAGAGAGAAGAAAAATACCAATTCCAGACCAAAGAGGAGGGAGATTTCTCTGCCTTGCCAGCCCAGCTGTATGTAACAGGGACAATCTGACTGCATCTCTTGAGTGGCATGTAGCTATCAAGCAGCTCCAATACATCTCTCCCGTCAGAACTCTCCCTCATGATCAGGTGTTTGCTGAGCAGAATAACACAAATGTTATTAGCCACAAAAGTGGCCAAGTGCAAGAAATGAGGCAGCCAGGGCTCTATACATCAGTATTCCTTTTTTTTTTTTGAACCCTATCCAACTACCTTAACCTGAGTTGTCCTGAAATGAAAATGTGGGAACAGGAGAGCCTCATGTTCTGTAAATTGTGGACATATTTTAGCACAAGCATTTCTACAGTAAGAAAGACTGGACCTCTCCACTAGGAGTAGGATGCCTTCTTGGAGAGAAAAGATTAAAAGATACACATACCATCTGCCATCTCTCTTATGAAAGCATGGTAAAGAGAAACCCCAAAGACTTATTGCAACATTATTGTCTAGACCAAGAATTAAGGAGTTAAGCTTGCAAACTGAAGATAGAAGAATGTGAGATGACTATTGGCAGTATTATTCATATCAGCAGAAAATAAACACAATGATTCTGGTTCTGGCTCCTCTTTTCTTCATTCTATTGCCACATCATCTCCCCACTTAAAGCAAGGTGTTCGTAATAGGTAAACAAAAGTAATGCAATTACTTTTTAATTTTTCTTTCTTGGAAAACCTAGTAACACAAGCAACTTGAGTGTGATGTGAAGTTTTTGTCTAAAATCAAAATTGTCCTCAAATTATGCAAAAAGCTCTTCCCTCAAATAAATGTTTCTAGTGATGTGAGGATTCAGAAAATGCTTCAGCAGCAGTAACTGGGATGGACGCTGTGTTGTAATAATTTGGATACACTCGACTAATGCAGTTACTCGCAATGAGGTTGGCACAGTGCCCAAAGCATTGAGCAAACAAATACAGCAAGACATTCAGTTCAGCATCTTCCAATACTGCATTGAGATCTTTGTTCAGTCCAGGGGTACTGTGGACACTATAATATACTCTATCGTCAAAAATTGCAAAAATACATTCATATTTCTTTGTTAAATTCACCAGTGTATTTTATGTAAAAAATGCTGGGGAGGCACAAGCATTTTTAATCAAATTAGTATGCAACATAAGGCAGCTGTGTATTCAAATGGGTTTTTAAGCAATTTCGTTGTTTTCTTTATAATAACAGGAAAGAACATTTTGATTTTGAAGGTGACAGAGGCAATATTACCAGAATTAAACAATCTGAATTAGCTTTTTCATGAAATGTAATATGTTTTATGCTTTTAGATGGGATGCTCCACTGCTTTCAGATGAGCCTTTCACTGTCACAGTCAATGGCCAGGAACAGAATAAGCTCTGGAGGTAGGATTATCCTCAAATTTAATTTTTTTTAGAAGCTAATGGCAAATGTTTCTAGTGAAGTTTAGGTGCATCTATGTTATAACTAGAGAACCAAGACAGGATATTAAAAGAAAAGATAAGTATGAAATTAGTAAACAAAGTTTGACATTTTGCTTAGCTCGAATTTGATATCTGACATTAATATAATTTCTAGAAAGCTTGTATATATATATGTAAAATATGATATAGCATCTACTTCTGTTTTCATGTACACACAGGAAGAAAATAATAGAAAAAATTTAGATGTATAATATGGTGGCAAAAAAACATATCTTCCTAACATTTACATATTATTAGCTCATGTAACATGATAGAGATTTCTGCCAGGAGTGCTGGTGAATTTATTTTTTTTCTATCTCAGGATGAGGTATTTGTCCTCTGTTCTATAAGACTGCAGTTTGCAGCAGATCCAAAAAGGATATTAGACAGTAAATAATAATTCTGGAAAATAACATGGCAAGTCTGTATTTTATATCATTCATTGACTTTGGGGACAAGTGTACTGAGCATGCAAATAAAAATACTTTTTTTTTCTTAACTGTTACCAGCAGTTGTTCAGTGAATCAAGCTGGATTCTTTCTATCTGACATTTTGTCACAACCCTCCTAGGTCCCTGAGGGTTTTGTAAATCCACTTTAGAGAAATCCAGGCAGAGGTAACTGTGTATGCTGTGTGTTATTCTCATGTACACAGCTGGACCAAGGAAAACTAAGCAAGAATATGGTGAATGACAAAGGAAAATGTACTATGCCCACAGAGGATATTTGGTGTGCATAAGACCTTGGTGCATGAAGAATGGCATGAAGTCCATACAGTTCCTAGCATTTGTCTTGCAGTAAAATGAAAACTTGGGGACAGAATTACCAGTAGGATGGGATTATTTTCCACAATGTTTTAAAGTAACCAGCCTGGAATTTACACTGAAATTATACAGTGTTCACAGTAATTTAAAGCCAAGAGATTTAAAAAGCTAATCTTCGGTTTAAAAAACTCTCCTAAGAGTGCTGGGTACCTCTCCTCTGCCCTAAGTATTCATGAGGCTTGTAGTGGCTCTGTGTGCCCTCTGAAGGTGTATGAGACACAAGTACCCAGGAAGGCTGTTTCCTTGTGGAGCTGACTCTGGGAAACATGTCCAGACTTCAGCAAGACTAGTGATAGTTATCTAAAAACACTTTTTCCAAAGTATGCAGCTTTAATGAAGTCAACATATCCATGGTCAGACAATAATCCTTAGTATAAATCTTATTTTAGACTTGAGATTTCTTTAATCTTGAGATTTCAGTTGGGTTTTTTTTTGTTTTTTGTTTGTTCTCTGCTTTGTTTGGTTTCTTTTTTTTTATGGCAGTGAATAATTGCTTTCTCTGCCTTCCACAGAATGAGAGAGAATGGGGAACACTGGGAAAGGAGTCTGGGTAGATGACAAAAAGTACTTAGTGTTTCAGTGGATCTGAAATACAGGAATGCATCTGCAGAAACAAAATGAAGGTAGCAGATTCTACCTACGCTCTATCTACAAAAGGATAATAGAGGAACATCCCAGATGACATTTCAAGAAGTGATTTTTTTTTCCTAGATTTTTTGTTTCTGTCTGTGTACAGCAATTCTGAGAACCACAGTAAAAGAGAAACACACATGTGTCTCTCTCATAGAGAGATCGACACTTGGCTTCTCAATAGAAGAACAAGAGGAAATTGTACTATCTGCTAGTTCAACAATGCAGAAATCAGAATGTGATTGTTTAAAATGTTCGGGGTTTTTTTGGCCAATTTACTCGCCTTGGCTGAAGGAAACTAGGTATGCATCCTTGACATCAGAAAGGAAAGTACCATTCACATCACCATGTTCATAATTACAAAAAAAAAGAAAAAAATAGAAAAAAAAAAAATTCTGAAGGCAACCTTCGAAATACCAGAGAACAGCTTCATAACAGAAATCAAAAGGCCATAATTAGATAGCCTTTCTTAGGATTCTATAATTTCCAAGAAATGAGATAAAGAGTCTGGCAATATAAGATCTGTAATCACTTAGGAGCTGCAGTAGAGCATTTTGCAATATGTCAGGACAGAAAAAATTATTCAGAAAACTTCAGGCCATTAGTGTTATCAGAATTCTTTTGCAAGAACATTGCTAGAAATAATGCTATGGGACAGGATTACAAGTAATTTAGAAATGGGTGATTCAGTTAGGGGGAGACAGCATATATTCACTAAAGGCAAATTATGTTTGACAAACCATCTTGAATATGATTATTTTAATGTTCTGTTGTTGAAAGAATAAATTAGTGCTTCAAATTTATCTGGTTTTCAAAACTATATTTGATATTTGCCATGAAAGAAACCTAGTTAACGAAGGAGGAATTTCAGGCAGTTATTCAAATAGAGTGAAAATTATCTCAGGAAAACGAAAGAGCATGTCAATTAACAATAACACTTCAGGTGGAAAAACATATACAATCAGCAGTCAATAAGCACCACTTTACTTGACCTATTACACAAATTGCACTGAAATCAATGTCAAGAATGGCTAGATTTAGTAGTAAAACATATTACAACTAATAAAATTACATTGGGTTACTGGGAAATGGATAGTAAAGCTGTATCAACACAGTTTATCTCTGGAAATTAGAACAGTTTTGGTGCTTTTTCATACCGTAATTATTCATTCCCATGCAATTTTTTTTTTTAAGTTTCAGTCTTTCACTCTTCAATACAGCAAATCCTTTTCAGAAACTGTAACCAGGCAGTTGTGTTTTTAAAAAAGAGATAGATAAATTGAAGTTATTTACGATGTATTTATTCCAATGGATCCCAAAACCTCTAGGTTTATCTCTAGTGATTTGCAGGAATTCATACCCAAGAGCATGAAACAATGTGCTGCTTGTTAATTTTTAACCTAGTTCATTGTTACGTTTACCTCTCGTCTTGTGGTAAGAACACTCCTCTCTAACAGATGTCTTTGATCAGGGCATTATAAAAATATATTAATCTTTTATTAATATTATATTATTATTAATAATATAATATATGATAACATAATAATTAGGGCAATAATTTATTCAGCCAAGCTAGTAGTTTGCCTTATATTCTTTTTGCTTAATTTCTATTAAAATATTTATCTTAATACAACCCTAAAATTCTACAGGGTTACTCCTCTAAGGGAGTACTTAGACTCAGCTCTAAAATGATTTGTCTTGAGACAAACTGACATATTTTAATCCCATATTAACTTTATAACCAAGACACGTAAAGACATCTTTGTGTCTTCTTTCAAATTCATGGAATTACACTTTTTGAGTGCACCTGGTAGGTCAGATTGAAAATATCTACCTACATTGCTCTGTGAGAAAGGCTACATAAATGCTATTTTAAAAAGAGGTATGAGAGTATGTGACGTTTCAGCTCCACAGCAGTGTGTGAATTTATCAGCCAGAGGGGCGAGGGTTGCAGCATCTGCCTGATGCCTGGCAGAGCCTCTGGGCTTGTCTTGTGCAGGGGGCATGCAGGCAAGTGAGTTGGCAGAGCTACACATTTAGGGTGTAGGTGTGGCTGCAGATAAATCTGGGTTGCCAGGCCAGTCTTCTGCCATATCAGCTCTCCCTCCAAGCTGGTACCCAGCCCAGGCAGCATGCCAGAACGAGGGAGGAGCTCGACTGGAGCTGCAATAATTTATATTTGTTGAGGTTGTCATGGAACCATGTTCTGAATGGTTCCATGAAAGGTGGAGAATATCCACACTTAGGAGTTTCTTCAGTGGGCCACTTACTGTGATGAAATTGTGCATCCTCCCTCAGTCATTTCTGGCCTCAAATAGGTGCTGTCACTTCCCCTATCACTCCCCACTCCTCTCTGTACTGGGTCAGTTTGCCAAAGCTGCTGAGGATCTCTGACTCCAAAACCATTTTCACAACAGAGTGGCTCACTGCCATCATCTCTGATTTCAATAAAGAAGCAACACCAGTCCACAAACAACTTAATTGTTTAAATGTCAGTATGTCTTTTTAATTTGAAGGTTGACACAGCATGTCAGATTGATTGAAGGATATTTCCTTGATAAAAAATGTCAAATAGCCACCAAAGGCAAAAGTTTCACACCTCATTGAAGCAAAGGGCTGTTTACTATCCAGTTGACTATACAAGGTAAATTCTGGGTACTGAAAAAAAGCTTTATTCTAATAAAGCTTCACTTATTCTCCTGGGTCATGTGTTCTGATAGTTTCAATGAAATCCATCTAAATTTCCTTGAAGTTTTGAAATATGAGAGTGACCCTAGAACATAAGGTAAAGAGATAGAGGTATTTAAAAAAGCTGAATCCTGAAAAAAACATTATCAAGTATTTGCAGTGCAAATAGAGTAAATGTAGTTTTTCTTTTCTTCTTAGTTAACATTATTTGTATCTGTGTTGTTATTTTTTTATATTCTGGAATGATCTTATAGAGTCAAGCGGACCTCAGACAAGAAAAATTTGAAGGAGCTGGGCAAAGGTTCTCTTCACTGAAGGAGAATGACATTACAAACCAGGCCTCTGGAGACCTGAACAAGTGTTCCAGTGTCCCACCACATCCTCACTAGATCCAGAGAGGAAGAAAAAAGCTTTCAGCTCTATTACGTGGGCAGGAGGTTTGAGCAGGAGTGCCAGAAGAAGCTGGAGTGGCCTGTAGTGATTGCTGGCAGCCTCACAAGTCTCATGCAGTGATGCAGGGGTAAAAGCTTGAACCCTGACAGTCATGGAGGGACTGCTCTCCACCAGCTGGATAATATCAGGGTTAAGGGTAGTGGAGAAATGGAGGACTTAAATTCAGATTCTCACCACCTTGGAGCAGAGGTTTGAAAGAATGCTGTCATACCTTTCAGCAAAATGCCCAGATCTGGGACCTACAGTATTCTGGGGTTGCTTTCTTCAGCATTACTGAAAAAACTTCTACTTTTAGCAAAATTTACTCAAAATTTATTTCAGAACAACGTTCTACTGTTAGATGAACTCCCTAATGATTATTTAATCCTTTTTGTCTCCTTCAAAAATAATAATTCACAGTGTTTAACAATACAGTGAGAAACCAAGATGAATTTCAACAAGGATAATTTGTAATCTGGTTGTTCAGGGGTATTCTTGGGAAAGGAGGAGTTTTTTTTTCAATCATATTAATAAGATACTTGAATCTGGAGGATAGTGAGAGTCCAAATTACTGACATTTAAGTGAGGAAGAACTCCACCTCCCTCTGCCTACTCTAGGTCTTCCTATTGATTTCCAAATATCTCCCCCCCAGCTTTTTTTTTTTGTTTTTTACTTTTTTTTAATCAAAACAAACACACTGATAATTTTCAGAAACTATTTTTGTTTCCAAATTTTAATTTTAGATTAGTCTGAAACAAATTTGAAGAATTCTTGGTATTTGTTTCTAACTAAAAATTGACTTGGAAGCTCTGCTATACCTGTTGGCAGCATAAGCTTTTATTTCAGCGTCTGACACTTACTTACTTGTAAATAATTGTTTTGCACCTTTTTCTTCCCCTTACTTGTTTACTTACTTGTACATAATTATAGTTAATGTAATGTAATGTAATAGTGCAGCTGACTCATTAATGCTGCAGTCCAGACACGTCAACCTCAGAAATTCCATCAGTAGATACTACTTTTAAATTTCTCAAGGGAATAGTAACCAAGTTCCTAGCATGGTAAATAAGTGCCAGTGGCAAAGCCTGCTAAAACTGAAGAGTAAATTGACTCACTGTCACCAAGAAATGTGGAGGAATCAGAACAACATGATGGACCCCCTCATTCACACCAGATATTGTTTTATCAGCAGGAATCAACACCAGCAATTCTGACAATCTTGTACTTTTCTTCTGTGGGCCCATCCTGCCTCTTTTCTTTACAGTTCCTGGGAGATCTAAGTAGTTGGATACTTAGGGGTAAGTCCCTCTAGCAAAGGCTTGAACTGGATCTGGATACTTTCTTGGATACCTTAGCAAAGGCTTGAACTGGATCTGTACTGGCAACAGCAGCACATCCACCTCCTCCTTTCTCTGAATTTCTGTCACTTCAAAATCAGCTTTTTTGGACACCTTTCAGACCTTAGTGACTAATCTTGCACATGGTAAGAAAAGCACTGTCAGTGAATCATTAACTGTGAGGCTGTAAGATTATTAACTCCCTGGTTTTATACCTTTACTTGTTTTCTTAGGTCAGGGATTTTCATCAGAAAGCTGAAGAGGCACAAAGGTTAAATTTTTTTTTTTTTTTTAAGGTATTCCTTCCACACAAATCTACATGCTCTTACTGTGTCCTCCAGCTTGTTAATTTAATGCTGTCCAAGAGCTACTGCCCAGTCTCTTTGTTAATATCAAGAGAGATCCCCCCCCGATTTTTCTATTTTTCTAAGGAGAGTGACTTGTTTGCATCTCCATATTAATAATTTCAAGACTGCTGGGAGAGCAGAATGGCATATCTGCTCTTCCCTTCTCAGTTCCATGGATGCTTGCAGTTCACCAGTTGATGGTGGTAAGGTTTTGCCCATAGACATCACTGAACTATTCTTGCATAGCCTGTGGTGGTCTTTCATTCTTATGCTCAGACGTGAAGCTGAACAGCTCTTAATGAACAATACTGATAACATTGCCACAATAGTGAAAATATTCCCATAATAATGGGAACGGGTTAACCAGAGAGGTGGCAGATGCCCATCCCTGGAAACATTTCATGTCAGGTTGGATGGGGCTCTGAGCAACATGACCTAGTTGAAGATGTGCCTGCTTACTGCAGGGGGTTGGACCAGATGATCTTTAAATTCCAACTTGTATTATTGTATGATTCTTCAGTTCTGTGGCTCTATTATCTCCAAAACAGGCCATGGATGGTGATATACAGTGAAGGCACATCAGTCTGAAGTGGAGTACTGAATGCTAGAACAGATTGATGTATGGCATATACCAAAAGAATCTATATCCATTGAGTGACTTTGTTGTAAGAGGTTGATCCTTGTTGTCATAATGCTGATGTGCCTACAACTAAATCTGTATTAGGCTATTTTCTGTGCCTTTGTGAAAATAATTTGGAAAGGTATAATGATTAATGCTTTGCATCAGTTTCTTTCCACACTTGTGTTTCAAAGGACAAAGTGATTCCACTTCCCCACTTGAAATTTGTATTTAAACCATCTCTCATTTTTAAATTAATCTTAAAAGTAGTCAATAACATGTCTGGTAGCCACAAGAGGTGTCACTTCCTGTGGTATTTCCTATCCTCAACACTAGAGGCAAATCTACCTGTGTTTCTCACAAGAGAGGTTATTACTTATGTGGACAAATTTGAACAAAAAAAGAGTGCTGACAGCTGCATAGTTTCCTTGAGATGGTTAATTACATTGAACTACATTGTCTGTATAAGTTTCTTCTTTTTTATGAATCCCCTAGTAAATGAATTAGATAATTATGGTAAATCATAGAGTGTGTATTAAGATTGGAGATAGCCTGCATACTGTTGGAAATTCTTTTTCTCATTCCAAATTGAAAAAAAATGTAAAAAACCCAACTTTTGTGAAACCAAATAGGAGAATACCTTCCCTTGTCCCAGCCACCCTTCCTCAAAATCCTAAAATGTAGTGTTCCTATGCTGAAACATATTGCCTAAGATGTCTGGTAGATTCAAGAGTTATAACAATTTGGTAAGTGATCTACATTTGTGAGAAGTAATGAAAAGTGGAAATAATAACTGTTAAAATGAGAAAATGTTATGACATCTAGACTTCCTATTTCTATGACAATTTAATGTGTAACTCAAGAAATCTGGACAGCTGGTATGCAATACAAAGTTACTCCCATGTTCTAGAATATTATATGTTAAACTTAAGAATATTTTAGTTTTTCAAGTGTATAAGCATGGAAAATGTAGGGCTAATAAGACTTTATCATAAGAAACCCTAGTAAAGCATTTGGCACGAGTTACATTGTAGATGTGCTTTACTATCCTGAAAGATTCTAATAACTCGATTTGTGAGCTAAAAGGGAAAGCAAAAGCGTGATTTTTACGTATTTAGAGAAATTTTTTTGTTGTTTGCTACAAGTTGTTTTCGGCAGTTATTGAATGCTAAGTCAAGCTATTTTGACAACAAATATTTTTAAAAGTATTTGCAAAAATAAGATATAACACTGTGACTTTAATGATGCTCTTAATGTAAGTTTGAAGTAAATGTGAATGAACAGGAATGTATGCAGCTAATAAGAATGTATATCTCAAACTATTAGCTCCATGTGGTTAAAAATTAACACATAAAGCAGAAAAGATATGGATAATTTTTGAGCTTTCAGTCAGGAAATAGTTTACCCCTCTGCAATCATTCAACCTGGCTACCTTTTGTGTAAAAGAGAAAGAAAGTAAAAAAAAAAATGGAAGGTATTCTGCTTGTTGATTCTGCTTTGTATTTTTTTAATTAAATGAATTTATGACTCAGTAAGAATGCTAATACCTCTTTTTAAAGTCTTATACAACAGAGCAGTACTATATTAGGGGCATGTCAGCACACATATATAGATTTCCTGGTACAAAAACCTCAGAATACATGAATCAGGGTAAGGTTTACTTCCTAAGGCAAGTGTGTTGCAAAGCTTGCTCAAAGCTAGGTAAACAATATTTTTATGGATACATGAAGACAGATTTCACCCACCAGCTGACCAGCCTCTGACAAGACCTTTCCTGCAATGTGTGCATACAGGCATGTTAGCATTTATATGTCCATGTTAGAAAGAATTGTCTAGTAGAAGTGTTAACAATGTCTAACTCTGTCTCCTTTGGTTAGTAAAGAAGAGGTGCTTCCCCAAGTCTCTTTTTCTATTCTGTTTGTCTTGGGCTGAGTAGAATCTGGAAGCATAGGAATGTAGAGGGAAAAAAAAATCCCAACTGTTCTTTTTAAGTAAATGTAGACTCTATTAGGAAATAATTAAAAAGAAGCTTATGTTTTGAAGTAAAAAGTTGCTAATGGAAGAAATGAGTTAATTTGAGTTTCCTTGATCGTTTGTCCCTAAGTGAAGTTACTGATATGCAGCAACTCAACACATGAAAAAACTCTACTGATTAAATTATTTTATGTATTTGAGTTGAAGTATTTTTGAAGATAACTTTTGTTTATTCCCTCATACCATTTAACTCACAAGCTGACATCACAACTTCCTTAGCATCAACTCCTGTTAACAGAGAACTGGAGGAAAATTTCATCTGCAGTCAGGCTTTCAGGCTTTGTGAAATCAAGGTCTGTGACTCCCCTGTCTAAAGACTGCCTACTGTAAGAAACCTGAGCCATTGCAACTACTTGGAATATTCTAATTCATCTTGTTTGACTTGATACCACAAGTGGCCTTGAGGCAGAAAAGGGGAAATGTATCCTGAAAAATAGCTGTGACTATGCTGGGAAAAAAGCGGTTTTCTCACCTTTTCTTTCCAGACATTAGAGAGTATTCCCTTTTAAAAATAAATGCCTAAGTGAATGATCAAATGTCTACATTTCTTTCAAAATAAAAACAGAGAGAATTCACTTCGTTTAATGGGACACCTTTGTCTGTGAGACTGTAGGGTCTTACTGATGCTGAAGTCCTAAATATATCACTGTATTATCTCACTTCTCCTCTCCTGTGCACCAGAACTGTAACCTGATAGCCATCAATACAGCTGATGCATATGCAGACTGAATTCTCTATAAATTATCTCAATAACCTCCTTTTGCTATGAAACTAATAATTTGATTTGGTTTCTTGTTGTAATAATTTTCTGATTGAGTCATTTGAACTTACTGTGTTATTGATTCAAATTTAATTCTAACATTAACTTGATATTTATATTGTTTAAATATAATTAGCTCAAAGGAATTTTAGTAAATCTTCATAATAAAAAGCTTATTGAAAATACATTTTTTCCTCATGCTTTCATATGAAACTCTCTATTCTGTCACCTTACAATAGAACCAAAAGGTTCTAAAGGCAGAAAGAACCTCAGTTAAAAATACTAAAAGTTACATATTTTTGTTTACTAGCTCCCATCTAGTCTTCTGTCCTTAATTTAAAAAACAAAACAAAACAACAAAACAAAAGCAAAAAGACAAGCTCTAAAAGCTGGCTAAACATTTAATTTAAAACTAGATAAAAATTCTGATATTTCATCTATGATATTTTTTACTTCTTCAACACTGAATCCTTGAAAGCATTATTTCTCATTTAAGATTTGTAAGGAAATGGGAGAACATTTTTTGCCATATTTTTATACATGCTTTGACTATTAGTATTGTGAAGCTATGAAGTGGCCCAAGATCTCCAGATAAGTTAACTGACTAGGCAAAAACACAATATGAGAGACAGGTATTTTGATTATATGAGAACATTCTTTTATATTTTTCAGTTAGGTCAATGGCTGTGAACAACTACAGCAGAAGGAATTAATTTCCTAAACCAACAAGTGTCCATTGACTTACTTTATATTCTATTCAGTTTTTATAAACAACAGGGACATTATTTTTAATAAATATCCTAGGTGAGTAAAATACTAAAGGCAGAAATAACCAAAAGGGCTCAGAGTCAGATACATGCATGAGAAAGGCATGAAAATATGTTCCCTATAAAAGCATAAAAGAACTTCCCTTGACTTGCATGACTTTTTGTATCAAGCATGCTACAGAAGTCTTTTGATTCTAATACGAAACTATAGTAAGGATCATTGCACTAATGCATGAGGATTTGTGATAATGTTGCAGAAATTTTACTGTCAAAACTGAACTGCAGTGTAATGACTTTTGTTATCATGGTTTCTAATAACTATTCAGCAGGAATTGACCCCACATACATTTTACTGCAGTAATATGTCAGTTATTCAGAAAGTAAAAAAAAAAAAAAAAAGAAAATTAAATGAAATCAACAAGCTCCCTCCCCCCAAACTCTTACTACCATGTGACCACCAGAAGGTAGCAGATCATGAATATGAGAATGTATGTTTACTTACATTTCAAAGCAATAATAAATTACATTGAGACTATTTTAAAACAGATGTTATGTTAACAAAAAAAAAAGCCAAAGTTTGTAAGGCTGTGCCACTTGCACTGTTAGGGACAGGTTAAATTAATAGGTTCTTAATATATAATGACATTGCATACCTCTATACTAGGAATCAACTCTAACTTCTTATGAGACCTACAATACAGTCACTAACAACACAATACATTGGAAGTATCAAACTTTACTTATGGAATAGATATTCTAAGATTTTTCAGTGCCAAAAGAAAGATATGGTGAATAATTAGATCTGGTTTTTATATGAAATCATATTCCTGGTGCTAACGTCCTAGGCCATTTTGATTTCCAGAAGAAACTGCTGTTATATATTTGTAGGGCTGAAACTTTATGAGGCAAGATTTTGTTACTTAAAGTCTTCCATATAAAGACAAACCTACAAAGTTTTTACACAGAAGATTTAGCCACATCAAAATATGTAGATGAAAACAATTAGTTTACCACCATTATAAAAAAATAACGTAACTGACCTCAAAAGCAGGAGAAATTTTAGGTACTAAATAGAATGTATTTAAAGAGTTTTTTCCTATGTCACTTAGAAAAGATGGAAATCTATAATGAAGTGGGCACATCCAACATGACAGTTGGATGTGGTCAGTGAAAAATATGAGGGAAACCAAGTTAAAGAATGTTTTTTTCTGAGGGATGCATCTTTTTCAAAGAGAGTAAACTAACAGACTATAAGGGTATCATAGTGCACTGATATTTGATCCAATTAAGCAATAATACTATGTGGCATATGTAATAAATATAGTACATATTATATAAGTAAAAAAGTATTTTTTTAGACAGAAAACTAAATTATTTTTTGCTTATGAAACTAAATATCATGTATTTGTGGTCTGACTAGAAGGCACCCCAAAATACAGTACTTTTAAAAAATACAACGTCAATTAGGTAAGAAAACCATCATTTTGAAGTCATATGACATCTCTGCAATCATTTGAAATCTGCAAAATACTATCTCTAGTATCTCTGTTGAGATAGGATTACAAGTGAGTATTAGCAGATGCTAGTCCTGGACATACGAAGAAAGTAGTTTAAAAGCCTTCAAGTCTTTGAATGTGATTTTAAAAAAAATTATACTAAGTTAAAGAAACAGAATGGTAGCTTTTGAATACCTGCATTTAGAATCTTAGTTTTCTAACACGCCTGAGTGAACATGCCCCCTTCAGTTTAACTTTTTTTTTTTTTATAGTGCTCCAAACACTCTTGCAGAGAAAGGTAATACTGAAAAACTGAGCATTAGAACTGTAAATATGACGAAGCTAGAGAAGGTTTCTCACACGTGATGTTGTGCTTATATGTGCCACAAAAGATTTCTGAAATTCTCCTCTTTAAGAGCAAAGGCCTTCTGGCTTATACTGGAAGCAAGAAAAATATCTGAAGTTACAATCTGACAAATAGACTTATAGTGGAACATACACACTATAAAATTAAAAAAAAATATTACTGTAACTTTTCCTTTTAAAAACAAATTGGTGAAAACAATGAAAGATTACCCCTTACATTTGTCTTATTATGTATTCCTTTCTACTTCACAGAAATTTTATTCTTTATTTAGATCACTTAATCAAAGTTCCTCCCTTTACTAGGACACAACTGGCAACCAAAAGTGTTTTTCTCTTCTTCTTACCTACTCTGTAATTTTTCCTATTAATAGTTTTAGACTTCCCTGTACATTCTCTGCTACTTCCTTTGGCATTCCCTGTGTTCTACACAAATATTCTGTAATTCTGTACAGCTTCTTCCTCTTGTCTTTACCCTGACACCCCACACCCTTTTCCTCTCTGTTCTTCAGGATAATTTTCACTGAGCTCCCAGAGAGTTGCCTGGGACTCTTTTTTTTAATCTCCTCTGGTTTTGGTCCTTAAGAGTTCACTGGAATTAGTCTGAAATATCTTACACACACAAAAAAACCCCCTTCAGAAACTTCAACACTTATTTTAAGAGCTAACATCCTTAACTGGGATTTTGATTTCAGAAGCTTAACAAAAATATAAAATTTCATGGAATTAGTTAGAATTGAAGCATTTATATATCAGTACTGTTATTGTTTTAAGAAGCCAAAAGCATAAGTAGATTATACACACACAAAAAAGAGAATAATACTAATGATGTTTTAGAGTAACTCCTCATTAATCACAGGAATTTACAAAAGGAGAAATGCTTTTCTCATTCACAGGAAACCTGAAACTTGTACATGGGTTAGCCTCGAGGCAACTATTTCTTATAGCATTCTAGGCCCTCCTTAAATATCAGAAAAATGAAATAAAATAAAAAAGGCAAGCTACCAATATCCAAAAAATGGATGGGAGATGGACAGGGAGATGGAATCCTCTTCTATTCTACCTCATATGTATAGCAACAGGAAGAAAACACTCATCTTCTCCCAAGAGCATGACTTTGCAGCCCCTCAGAGAAGGAGGTATTGTGCTCTTCATGGACACAGCCCATAAAAAGCAAGTCTATTCCCCTCCCCTCAGTAGGGGCACCTTCCTTGGTGCAAATAAGCAAAAACAACAACAAAAAAAATCAAAGTAGAATTTTACCTTTATACATTACTATTAGTAAAAAATGTTTTTTAATTTTGACTAATCATATATGTAGGTAAGAAAGTTTTCAGCATCCAAGGAAGGATTAACACACCTTCTTCCTGAAAGTTCATGTCACTGTAATGCATATATAAAATACAGCACCTAGAAAAATCCTTACTTTGACAGTCCTGCACAATTGATTTTCCATTGCAGTTGTAATTCTCTTATTAGTGAAAACCTGAGAAGAAAATAGAGCTTTTTTTTTTCTTATAGGAGCTGTATGTAATAAATGAGGTTTTTTTCTTTTATGATAATTTGTGATAAATACTTTTTTTTGTGTTGCAATGATAGAACTTTTTTTTTAATAATTGGACTACTTATTCATTTAACAAAGTGAAGAGTTATCAAAAAGCAAATTAGATCAGTTGTCTCTGTCATCCTAAAATTAAAATTGTCATTAGAAATTCTTTTCTTCATACACATACCTCTACTGAATGGCACAGAAGACTGTCAGAAATTCTAAACATTGCCATCACTAATTTCTAACACAAACTAAGTATATGTGTTGTAATGCTGATTATAAGCTCCTATAGAACAGCATCATACTCATAACCATTTTCTTTGCAGACTTTTAAAAGCCAGACAAATGATTATATAGCACTGTTGATGAAACAAGATCCTGTTTGTATTGCATTGCTATTTTGCTATATTTTACTATGCTTATTTTATTGTATTCAAATTGAGAAGAAAAAATGCGATAATATATGCCAACTCATTTGCAATTTTCCTTCCAAACTACATCATTGAGAAGCATGATAATATCAACCATACTATGTCCAGAAGAGGTAAACTGTTGAGTGGGAAATCTATTTCACAAATATTACCAAGAACTATTAAATTCTGAGAATTGAGAAGACAGATATCCTTAGTTCCAAAGAAATAAAAGGTCCGGACAATATGGCAACATAGATTTATTTTTCTGTAGAGGCTTGAATAGAGTATGCCCTAATTATGCATTCAGAAAAAAATACTCACAATTCCTTCTATAATTTAGTTCTTCCAACATTCAGCTCTTCAGTTCTTCCATTTCATCCCTCATAGCATTGCTTCTACTATCATATCTACACAGCTTAATACACACTCACTTGGTGAAGAAAGATAGGCAATCATGTCTTCTACTTATGTTTTAAATCTCCAAATATGGATATCCCTAAGAATATATGTTTTATATACAGTTATGGTTTTGAAATATAGAAGACATATGTAGTTAAAATAATGTTTGGGAAGGTATTTTCTTATGTTTATTTGTAAGGAACAAACTCAATACACTAAACTTTAAAATTATATATTAACTGAGGTAGTGTATAAGGAAATGAGCAATGGATGAAGGTATAGTATACATCGTAAAATGGCTTGATAAGAGTAAATTAAAAGAAAATAATCTGAATTTTATATCTGATTTATATATTTGAAAAATTCTATGTCATACTTTTAGAGAACGGACTGAAATATCAATATATCAAGATCTGCTTCCTGTGTAAATTACCTGAGGTAATAAAGATTCTTACCTGAAATAGCTGATGCAAACTTAAGGTCTGTGAGCATAGTGACTTAAATGCATATCAGTATTCAGAAACATAGACGTGAAAGGCAAGCAACTAATAACCTTACTAAAATATATGAACATTTTTAAAATTGATTACAGTGAGTACTGATAGGCTTGTATCTTGAGACTTATCTTTAAATAAAAAGTAAAGAAATAGAAAATATATTTTCTGTAAATTGGCATTGCATCTCAACAACAAAGTTTTACAACACTACTTGAGTCCAGTTCCACAGCTTTCACTATCATTAAAAAAAAAATAAATTTAAAATCTACCCTTTTAAGGGTAAATAATTAGTCAATAGAACATAACATCTGGCCACTATGCCTCCATCATGCAAGTTCTTCAAAGTAGATTTTATCTTTTTCATTTGGTTGTTTTCTAAATTAGTAGTGTACGGAGTCTGACTATAGTTCTCATAAAACAGTTTCCAGAAAAAAAAGTATTTCATGGGGAATGGTAAGATACATTTTAATTACTGCATAATATATTTATGTAGAAAAATAAATACTTTTCAGGTGCAAAGTGGAATTAATGAATTAATTTTCAGTACCTTACTGGAACAGCTCTGTAAAAATAAAATAAAAAGAACTACAACTAGCAAGCAAAGAAAGAAATGAAAATTCATAAAGGGTGAAACAGCTAAGTAGAAGATAAGATTCAGGTGACAGGTATTACTGGAAAGTATTGTAGGTTATTAAGTACCTCGATTAATCAAATGCATTTTAGAGATTAATAAACTGAATTAGTGATATTAAAACTTTACCTGCTGCTGATCTCTAAAGTAAGCTTCCACCCTGATTCTATTCTCATAGAGTTTTGTGAGGTCATCTTTATCGTTTAAGTAGTAGTTCTGAAAGATCTGATATTCTTGAGCTAGCCACAGATTTTCTTTAATGACTTGCTCCAGAGCAGCCTAAAGAGAAAAGTCATTGATTACACTTACTGTAAAATACTCTTCAAAAGAATAAAACTACAGTTTACTTCCACAATTTCCCTGATGAATTCACTTAGGAACATCAGTAAAATATAGATGGGAAGATTATTGTCTCAGTGAAACAACTGGAAAAACTGAAAATGAATTACAAATGGTTAGGATTTTGCTGAATATATGTATAAAATAGTAGATTTATTAATAAGTGATTCCTACAGGAAATAATGTTGTATATTACAATAGAATTTACATTGCATTAGGAAATACTAAAAAAAGCACATCCTTTATCTTTCTGCTTAAAACCTTCTTGCTTTGAAATTACCTGGCTTAATTGACAGAGAATATATCAAATTCTTTACCCACATTTGACATTTCAAACCTCTCATTTTCCAACTTTTTTGTAAAACTGACACATGCAACAATCATGTATTTTCTTAAGAAATTTAATTTTTCCAATTTTATTAACTTGATTTTAAAGAATAATATAATTTTTGACTCTCATAGCTTTCTACCAGGTGAAATTTATATTTTTTTAAATTTATGCTTCTGTAGCAAGGAAAATTTCCATCCCTTTAAATCTGATTTTGACTTAACTTTCTTTGATTGTAATTATAATTTTGTAACACATAATTTTCCAAGGTATCTTACCTGGGTTACTGAGATACAGTCTGATTTATTTTGAAATTGATTTTGGTCAAGGGGTTATATTTTAATTATTATTATTTTTCCATTAAAAAGCACCTGGGGGAAGGGGAACCCAGGAAGACTTTTACCCATAGAGTTTGTTGAATATCTATTTTTCATAAATTTTTGACATTCAGAATTACTTTTAATTTCATAACTATGACAGAGGATAGCTGATTCCCACATTTCCAAATATTAATTCAAATATGTTTTGAATGTAAATCTCTTAATACATGTATAAAACATGATAGCTACTGATGATAGTGCTACCCACTAGATAGGAAAAATGCACAACAAATACTTCAGTGAGCAAGCCTCAAGTATATTAAATTTATATATGCTGTCTGTTGCATTTGGGAGGTAGTTCTGTTAGAAATGCATGCACATTCTATATAAAGTGGAATACAGAAGAGTTTACAGTTATGAGACTGTGCAGAAACCTGGGCCAATTAATTAAACCCAAACATCCAAGTAATAAGTGGTTGCCTAATATAAGGCCATATTTCAAAGTACAAGGGTATAGCCTAAAAGCTTCCAAAAGTCTAAGAGTATGCTTAAGTTTAGTTTATGCAAGAGGACTATTTGCTGCAGAAAAGCCACCACCTTTCCTAGCAGTTGCTTTGTGAAAACCCAAAGAAAGGAATCATAAATACTTTTGTGTTTATTTCTAAGAGAGGAATATTACGTTCCTTTTATCACCTTCCTGCTCATCTTCTCCCCTTCAACAGACTACTTGTAAAGTCAACAAAAAGATGCGTGTCCAAGGTAGGAAAAATATCTTTTCAATATAAAGGAACTTAGGTTAATTTTCCCAGGTTGAAGGTTCAAACCACCACGTACATGTCAGTCCTTATAGAACCAGACCATATTGCTGCTATTTCTACCTCTGTTTGGAAGGGAAACATAAACACATCAGGACCATGTCTGAAACAGCAAATGTAATATCTCTCTACTTCAGCTAAAAGTTCAGCCAGAACACAGGGGTGGTTGGGAAGTTTGGCACATCTCAGATCCTGCTTTAGTATCATTATATCTCTAAAAACGATTGTGTGAATTAGTGGACTAATAAAGTCTAAGTTCTTCTGGGGTCACAGTGATAATGTTGAAGAATCCATGTTTTCTAAATCTGTTCCCAAGTGGGTAATTTAGATTCTTACCTTTTAAAGACAAAACTATCCAAGGGAAATAGCAGCATGCCTGAACAGATTCCTATCCATCCCTTGAAGCTATTTGAATTTTGGGAGCTCCCAAGACAGTTAGCATATTAACAATGATATTACTTCTTTTTCTATGCAATGCCTTAATCAAGATATATCTACTCTTGTATATGTATTTATACATAATTTCTAAAAACTTTGCATGATACTGTTACACAATTGGATATAAAAATTCTTCCTGTACAGAAATGCCACTCTCTACATGATTAAAATATTAAAATTCTATGTATCTTTCAGAAATCTCAAAGTAATAAAAATATGGAGAATTCAGTGAAGATCTGATTATCTCCTTTGTTAATCCATGGTTAGAGATAAAACATCTTTTTTTGGCTGGTATCTTCCTTAACAAATATAAAAGGCTTGATGTGAGTATGTTTGCATTCAATAACTGCAAACACATAATGTTTTTAACACTGCAGAACTTTTACGTATGTAAGGAATAAGGGAAAATGACAGAAAAGTTTGCTTGTAGAATGTGAACATTAATAATTTTCTTCAACACATATACTTTAGTACAAAATTAATAAAGTCCTACTAATTTGTATAATTTAGTGACCAGAGATTTTGACAAAGAGTAGCAACATAGCAAAGAACATAAAAGTCTCGGACTGTCTCAGTGGCTACTTCTATATAACCAGTTATACTAGTTGCCCAGTCCCCCAAAAATCCTTCACTATGTCAGCTGAGACAGATAAAGTGAAACAGTTCTTTTTCTCTAATTTACTCCTCTGAAAGATGATCTGAGGTTCAGAAAGCAAAGAGCATACATGCTTTCAATACCTGTTGACTGTCACCTGTTGATATTTCAACAGAGCATTTCCCAGAATGTGGGCAAGAAAAAAAGTCTTTAAGAGCATTTTATCTGTATGAAAGAGAGGAATGGTCAGACTGTGACCAAATTTGGCATGAAAGAACATAACACTACAATACTCACAACATCTTCTCCATTTCTAGGAGAGCAGGGGTGATAATTTCAAAACTAATCATAGGATATCAAAGCAGACAATCTTGAAATCTATTTTATCTCTAGCACTCAAACTTCTGAATTTCTAGACTTGCAAACTGACAAAAAGCACCGTGATTCATGTGCTTCTTCCTTTGCTCTTCAGCAAAACTTGAAATCAAAGACTTCTGCCTTTGTCTACAGGTATGTTTGAGTTCTTCAGACATCTAGAACTGGTTTGAAATATGGGAAGAAATGTTCTATATTTCTACATTCCTATGTTGTTACTTTCTCCAGTGGAGAAAATCCAGTGGAGAATTCAGGGGGTTTTCCTGAAGGCTCTCGCATGAAATGAAACTTGAGTCACAAAGTAATCAAGTGAAACAAAGGACATGTTAGAAAAGAGTGAAAGAAAATATTTATTTGATCTATGAATAGACAAAGTGTGGATTCCTATAAATATCAAAAACTAAGTCCCTAAAAGGGACATAAAATTTTTAGGAGGAAATATCCACTTATGTTTATTAAATTTTTTTTTTTTTTTAAATGGGGCTCAAGAGATCAGAGAATTGGGTGATTATTCTGGGGAAGTGTCACACAATGCTTGCTCTGCTGTTACACTATTTGTACATCTGGCAACAGAGGTGAAACACAGGACTAGAAGAAAATTTCTGATTCAGCACATATATGTTTTTCTCTTGGTGTTGTCTGATTCCACACCGCAACCTAGGAAGTGTCTCTGTTTTCTGTGTTACAGCAGGCAGCTGGCACACCTTTTTGATTAAAAAAAAACAAAAACCAAGGAGGATGCAGACGCAATGCCATGCAATACAATGATGAATTATCAGTCCAGCACCTCAGGCCACACAGAATTTCTTGTAATAACTAAACTTCAGTCCTCTTAGGCTGTAAGCAGAGATCACTGGCAACTTCACTGTATTACAAACAAGCAAGGGATACATGGGCTGCAGCACAGAGAAAACATATTTCATGGTATTCTTCCATCCTCTTATGTACACTAATGCTAATCACTTTGTGTTGCAACTGATCAAAAAACTATTCCATGTTTGTGTGAGAAACGTTTGTAAAGACTTGTTGAGACAAATCTTAGGATCAATGATTTTGTCCACATAATGATCTACCTATAAACATGATACAAATCCCTGTGGTTTACAAGGCCAACCATAATTTCAAATGGCTGCCCTGACAGCGGTGTACTATTCAAAAGATAAGAATAATTGATTTTGAAAATCAGGTGCATCAGCACAATAAGCTAATTATTAAAGGATCTATATTAATTGGTTATAGTACTTAAACCTGATGTTGTGAGGAATTAAATTGGTTTCCCCAGACAGGAGTGACTGTTTCTTTTCTAGGCTTGAAATACCCTGTTCATAACATGAACAGCAAAATTAGAAATAGCTTATCTTAAAATTAATGTGTTTGTGTGCATCTGCCCTTCCCATTGCACAGTTTCCCCCCAGGTTTTTAGTAGCATCTAAAACCCATGTTTTTGCAGCAGCATCTGTTACACAACACATGTGTCCTTTCCCAGGGCATAAAGAGCATGGTGATACTGACTGCCAAAAAAATCACTGTAATACGGCTGAGAGGTCCCCCCACTATGAAAAAGAAAGTTACTGTTAAGTAGTCTTGAGGTGTTGGAGTTTTTTCCCCTGTCTGAGGGATCAGTGGATGCAACTAATTCTTATTAGCAAGTTGGGTTCTACAAGTCACAGAAGCTAAAACATAATCTAAGATGATATAATCATTGATTCACCCTCCCTGCTTGGGATCTTCTGTTGATGCTGCCACCCACATTTGATGGTTGGCAATTTATGCAACAAAGATCACACAGCTACTCAGTAAATCTCTATAACTGCAAGCATTTTAAGGTACACAGTGAAAACAGCTGAGCCCTGCTTGAACAAGCTCTAACATGAGTCAGGGGATTTGCATTGTTGATATTACATACTTACCTAATTCAGATTTTTATGGTCTTCCACTGTATCTGCAACAAAAGAAAAAAAAAAACAAAACCCACAACACACCACATAGCCCAGAGTTACTGAAACTAACTCTTCATATGAATTTTTGCCTTGCTTTGTTTAGGAGGAATTTTAGAAAATGCATATACATAGACTGACAGAAGGAGGTGAGAAATCATATTTTTTAATGATTTGCTAAAGACCATTTGGATCGAGTTGATTACTTTTTCCGTAGGAATATGATGTAAAATGCTTTCTCATAAGTTTCATTTTTCCTATCTGCAAACTGAAGTAACAGTAAGTACAAGTAGCCTTTCACTAAGAACAGAGGGACTGTCTGTAATACTTGTAGCATTAAGAAGAGGGGCAATGGTTTTGAACTAGAGCAGGGTAGATTTAGAGTAGATATTAGGAAGAAGTTCTTTATTGTGAGGGTGGTGAAACACTGGAACTGGTTACCAGAACTGGTGGAGGCCCCATCCCTGGAGACATTCAAGGTCAGGCTTGACAGGGCTCTGAGTAACCAGATCTAGTTAAATGCTCAGGGCCAGGTTGGATGGAGCTTTGAGCAACCTTGTCTAGTGGGAAGTGTGCCTGCTTACTGCAGGGGGTTGGACTCGATGACCTTTAAAGGTCCCTTCCGACCCAACTCATTCTTTGATTCTATTCCAAATGCACTCAGCCTGTGATCAAAACACATATAAAAGAACAGTAAATGGGTCTGGCTAAATAGTAGTGTATGAAGGTGATTATAGTATAAGAAAGATTTGAACAGACAGAACAACTGATTAAGCATAGTTAGTCCAATCTTTACCTGCAGACAAGAAACTCCAGTTACAGGGAAGAAACTTCTGCTTTGTGGAGTTCAACCTCATTGAAAGTTAAGAAGTGGCTTTTCTGAGATTCTTCTAATGGTTTCAATGAAACTCCAGAGATTTTTGCATATGTTCCAGTATCAGGTCTGTCAATAGTTACACTTTAAAAAGTTTTGGACTAGAAGAACCAGTTGTCTTTCAGAACACAAAGACCTAGAATAACAGAATGGTTTGCATTGGAAGGGACCTTAGAAATAATCTGGTTCCAATCCCTAGTAGACCAAGTTTCTCCAAACCCCAACTAAACTGGCCTTGAACACTTCCAGGGAGGGTCAGCCACAACTTCTCTGGCCAACCTGTGCCTGTGTCTCTCTACCCTTACAGGAAAGAATTTCTTATCTACAATCTAAATTCACTCTCTTTCAGCTTAAAACTCATTATACTCCTTTTACTACAAGGGCTACAAGCCCTTGTGAAAAGTCCCTTCCCAGCTTTCCTGTAGGCTCCCTTCAGGAACTGGAAGGCTGCTCCAAGGTGTCCCCAGAGCTTTCTCTTCTACAGGCTGAAAAAAAGCCCAGCTTTCTCAGTCTGTTTTTAGAGATGCTTCAGCCATCTTTGTGGCCCTTCTCTGTATCCTCTCCAACAGCTCCATGTCCTTCCTGTGTTGGGAGCTCCAAAATTTGACACAGTATTTCATGTGGAGTCTCATGAGAGCAGAGGGGGAGACTCACATCCCTTGTTCTGCTGGTCATACTTATTTTGATGCAGGCCAGGGGCTGCAAGCACACATTGCTGGCTCACAGTGAGCTTCTTATCAACCAACACCCCCAAACCCTTTTCCTTGGGGCTATTCTAAATCCATTCTCCACCTAGTTTGTATCTGCACTTGGGATTGCTCCAGCCTATGTGCAGGACTTTGTACCAGTGTACAAGGATTTAAGTATCTCATATCCATCAACAGTTTGAAATGTTTGTTCCTGCCCTACTGAATAGAAATGTGCCTCAACAGTCCTGCTTGACAGTCAGCAAACATTTTTAGTGGATAGGCGATGAGTAAATTTTTCTTATTTAAAGAATCAAGGGTGGGAGAGCGTTGCCTAGCGCTAAAATTTCGCCTTTACTTAAATTTTGTGATCAGTCATCATCAAAAATGGTTAGAAAGAGAAAAGCAAGATTTGAGATCTTTAGAAAGCAACCGGATGTTTTCTGGTTTTATGTTCCAAAAACCAGAATTTGGCACTGCTTATACATGTTAAGCATGTATGTCTTATGTATTGGCAAATTCAAGGGATACACAGGAAAACAGAAAGTGAGACCAGACTCAACATCTTGGCCATTCTCTTCCATAGCTTCTGGGAAAAAAAATAAATTGTGTTGGGAAGCACACTGAAAAATTGGCAGTGTGTAAGAAGAAAAAGCAAATGAAATGACGAAGGCAGAGCTTCATGACACCTGGTATCATGACCATACTGATTTGCTGGCAGCAAGTTGGATGTGTCACTTAGTGTAAGTCACAGCCCTTCTCTTTACAGGTATCATGGAAAGAAGATTAGTATCAAAGCACTGAGCTAGAAGTACAAGCATGATGCCTTCAGGTAGTAAGGGTCACTGACTTCAGAAGGCGTAAGAAGAGCAAGCTAGTGACTCCATAGATGTGAAAACCAAAAAGTATTAAAGCAAGCAGAGCACAAGTGAAAGTTCAAAGACAAAAAGAAATTAAATAAATAACACGGCTGTTGCAGAAAATGGGAATGAAAACAGACTATAAAAGAGAAAGGAAGAGCAAATACATCTTGGGTTTGATAGTAACTGTCGAAAAGTGTAAATTTATAAGATTTTATTACAAGGTAATTGTAAAAAATTGTTATGATATTCAGTGCCAGTAAATCAGAAACTGACTGAAGAGGATCTCATTAGATCCATTGGTTCTGAATGCTAATGGAAGGAAACATCAATCATTCAAAGACTAGAACAGGTAAAAGGAAATTCTTCAGAGCTATGTACTTGGTACCATCTGAATATCACAGCAGCAGCTTTTATTTATTTTTTTTTTAATACATGTGCTTTTAAAACTAAGATTTGTGTTTGTTGGGAATAGAGAGGAAACAAGAAAGATTAAAAAGTTCCTTCAAAGTGTGTTATAAACTCTAAAACTTTAACAGTGAGTTTAAGGTCACTGTTGCAGATTCTTCCATAAAGAAAGTGGTTTGTTTGGGTTTTTTTCTGGAAAAGTAAAAGCTACTTATTTATAATAAAGTCAACCTAAGAATATAATGGAATACAATTCAGTGTCAAAACTCAGGTCAAATGTGATATAAATATTAAAAAGATTTTGAAATTGCATAAAATCAAGAAATTCTCCAACTCTACATCCTCCTCCATCCCCTGAGTTTATTTGCTTTGTCTGAAAAGAAAAAAACTTTACGATTTCATTACTGGTTTCTGCATAACATAGTTTTAGACTGTTAAACACAAACTTATTTGCCTATTATTGCATCATTAATTTTTCCTCTATATCATCATAGTTTGATTATATATACCTGTCAATATTTTTTAGAGCATGTTATGAGAAAGAACTTCCCTTTCAATGCTATTCTGGAAAAGATGAAAGTGCATGGGAATGTCCATTTATTTATTTTATTATGATCAGTTAAAAATTTATAAAGGCTCTTCATTTTCTTATATATTTAGGGATGGACAATTCTGCATCACTAGGGGAAAAGGCTAATTACTCACAGTAAGGTCATTAGATACACACTTTCTTTTTGTCATTACAAAGACTAATATTTTTGCATTAATGGCACTATGCAGAGTAGATGAAGCAAATAAATAATAAACCTTATCAGATGCTGATGCAAAACCAAATGTTCTTTCAATTGTAAAGCTGTAAAAATTAAAGTGAGAAAGGTATCAAGAAAGTAAACTGTAATATTCAACACATACCTCCCACATGTCTGCAGTGCACCTGAATTGACAGAAAGATGCAAATAAAGAAATTCATGGACTAATTGTGCCTATTTTAATATAATTCATCGGAAATGTAAAAATCTTTTATTGCTTCATTAAATGAAACATACAAATATACTGGATTTTACAGAATAGTATATTTTATTATATCAGACATTGTACCTAACCAGAAAAATATTAGCATCCAACTCTGGCTCTCCAAATTGACCCATTTTAATTTGCAGTTAGAGCAATAAGCTTTCAGACTTCGTATCCAGAAGTTTTTATAATTCTTTGAAAAATTAATACCACTAATTAAACCCTTGATGGTAATCAACATAGATAATTTGCTCTAAAGTGAAGTTCTATGTGATATTTTGTTGAAACTTATTTCAGTGGATCTCAATTCCCTACTTTGGTCCACTGACAAGTCATTTAATGTCTATGAACTTTGCTGTAGTGATAATTCCCATGCCTGACGCCAAGTGGTGTTCTTGGATAAAATTTTTTTTGACCACTGCCTTTTTTGTAGTCATGTCCGTTCAGACATCACAGTAAAAGTTAATCTTCTTGATTTTTGTTATGAAATGCCCTAAAAACTCCTGTATGGATATATAGTTTGATCCTAATCACTGTTTCTTAAGGAATTCTGAAATCTAGTTAATGGTGTTGGAGAACTGCTGACCTATTTATTCTGATTATTTCTACAGATAATATTGCAAAAATTAAGAAGATTAGACTTAATTTTGCCTTTTCAATAACTTATTGAAATATTTATAATGAATAAACATCCTTTTGTTAACACATTTTCCAATGAAGAAAACCTCACATTCATTTCAAGAGGGAGTAGAAAAGAATCTGTTATTCTTACCTTATTTTTTCCACATTTTTAAAAGAACGGAGAAGGCATCTCCACTACTCTCTACTCCATACTGAATAAATTGTTTTACAGTTTTGAAAAAGGCAGTATAGGAAGGATTCAGCAAACAAAACCAAACATGTAATGAAAACATGAACATAACTTAGTATTTTTTTTAAATGGACAGTTTTACAAGTAATTACTTGTAAATTATCAACTCTCTCACCTTTCTCAATTGAAAACAAAATAAAAAAGAAAGCAAAGCTCAGAAGTATCCTGTACCTTTAAATATTAAGGAAGAGCAATTTTAGACATGGAATATATTATCTGCTATAACATAATAGAATATATATATATATATATTCTTCAAGAACTTCAGTTATTCAGAACAGGTTTGCATTCTAGATAAAATAGATCAATAATAGTATAGTTCAGCTGCCTGTCAATGCACTATTGTGGTTGTCTATACAATTATGTTTGCACCTGAGGCTCTCTCTCACATATTAAAGTCTTGCTAACAGAAAATATGAGAAATTACCTTATTCTAATTTCCCTAACCTACAGAGATTCCTTGGCAGAAATGCCTTGTTTATGAAACAGAGAGATTAGAAGTTTTCCTTTCAGTTGCCCTTTTTAGGGTGAAATCTGTCTTTTTATGCAAACCTTTACAGTCTAAAACATACAACATGAATGTTATGATGGCCCCAACATAAAACCAGGATAAATTATTTAGTACACACAAATCAGATCACTTGCACAAAGACAGCAAGATGTGCAGTGTGTTAGCAAACAAGACATGAGATGGTTTGCAATTAAAAAAAGAATAATCCAACAGTTTTTTAGTTGAAATGCTGCATGCTGAAGACTCTGTCTGCCTTTGATGTAAGAACTCAGCTCAGGGTTAACTTCTAGAAAAAAAACAAAGATAAAATAAGGGGACCAAAATTCTTAAAAGTATCTGCTCATGCATGCTGCCCACAGCACAGTGCAAGCCTAAACAAAAGCTATGAAGGATTTCTCTACTTAGTAACATCTAACTTAAAGTAGAACACTGTCAAACTTCATGAGGTAATCTTCCAAAACACTTTTTTCATTGGCCACTGCAGGTAAAGACTATATTTAGTAGAGATTAAAGAGCCATGAAATATCAACATCAGAGAACAAACACTAGGACACAGAAGATTATAACAAAATCCACTGGATGTTCACTGTATAGCATGTGTCACCATCTAAATGCAGCCTCAAAGAAGCCAAACTTCAACTCATAAATGGTCTCAAAGTCTAGTGAATAAACTTTGTAAAATAATAACATAATAACAGTTTATGTAGATTGCACTGGTTTATGCACATGTTTTACATGGGATCATTAAAGAATAGTGAGACTTCTTTATTAAACACTCATTTTAAAGAACTGGTAGTGCTCAGGAAAGAAAGATATACCACATAAAGGTAAGGGTACATTCAACAGAACTTTTCAAATCAGAATAACATTTTGCAGTGAACAAACAAAGGAAACTATGGAAAACATTTTAAACTGAGTGTAGCTATTTTTCCTCATTAGAATTTCAAGGAATCCTACCAGCCTCACAGATGTGTGAAATCTGTCATATTCTGCATAAAAAGGACATAGCTCCTTCATACATCTTCAAAGCATGACAGTATAACATACATACAGTACAGTCTCTCTACATTTTTATCCATATACCTATTTCACCAAACAGTTTAGAAAGTATTTAAATCATGAGATATATTACTATTGTTCCTACAAAGTATAATAAATTTAAATATATTATATTTATAATATACTATAGAAAACATTTATATAATAAATAGACTGCTCAAACTAATTTTCATTGGATTTTGGGATATATTTTGATGTAATAATGATTTAAGATTAAGACTGAAGAAAGCCGTTTTTTCTGATACCAAAGTCCTTGCTTTTCTTCAGTTATTTTATTTTATAGTGGTGCCTGTTCAATTCAGAACTGTCATTTTCTGTAGTAATGGAACAGCAATTGTGCTTGTTTTACATAAAAGGGGTAACCCAATCTAAACCGCTCCTTCATGTGGTTTTAAATATAGTTTACACAACTGAAGTCACAGGCACGGCCACTGAGGAAGAAACTACATTCCCATGTTTTGGATAAGCCAAAACAGAATTTTAGAATTGTCAACCTAAAAGCACAAATCAGCATGCTCTGCAAATAATCTTAGATCCAACACCAGGATAAAGAAAAAGCAACTAACAGCATGCACTTTTTGAGAAGTATATTTTAAGTGTACTCCTACCTTTGCCTGTGTAAGGCAAAAAGAAAATTTCTCTCAATATCGTAAGAACATGGTCAGCACATAAATGGGCAAAGCAAAGGGAGATACATACAATGTCATTTTCTTCTCTACTACAGAAACCCCACAACAACAACAAAAAAAAGGGAGATTGTTCAAGGATAGGAAAGGAGGGATATAAGGATGAGAACAATTTATACATGGATTACAAAACCTGAAGAACTTCAGTGATCAGAAAGTGGTACCTTTTTCTGTCTTTGAGTGATGTACATATTTGTAATGTGAACGCTCCAAGCAGTAAGTTCCCATATCCACAATCATCACAGGAGCAGTTGCTGAGTTCTTGAAGCAAATAGAATCACTCTATCACATGCTGCATTAGCTTTGAGTCTTCCTCAGTATATACTGCAGTGGTTGATAAGAATATAGATAAAGCTGCAGGAGACATTAAGAATGGAGGCATTTTTTAGCAAAGCCACTGATGCAGCTTTAGCTCCAATGGCACATTCCAGTGACAGCAAAAGTCTGTATTTGGGTGGTTTCACAAGAGGCCTTGACAGACTTCATATTCAGTTTATGTCATCGTGCAGAATAGGGTATGTCCACATCAACAATTAATGTGAACCATTTTGTGCACCATCTTAAAAATTAAGTTTTCCTAGTGCAAAAGCAAAGAATACCCTAGATGTCAAAGTGGAAAACACTCTCCATTTCCAGGTATGACAAATGGACAATTAAATAGAAATACTTGACTCTGACTTTCACTAAAGTCAGAAATCAAGAAGTGTAGAATGGCTACTTCCTATCTGGAAAGATGATCATCATAGATGTTCAAAATACTGTACGTGATAATACAGTAAAGATGCTATAAACAGCCAAAGAAAAGTGCTAAATAATCTAAGGGATTAAGCCTGCAGATAACACTTTTTAGATATATGGGTTACTATGTGCTTATATTAGGGAACATAAATTCAACTCTATTCTATTCCCTAAGAAAAATGTGTTCTATTACATATTCATATAATATTAAAACAATGACGTCAAAAATGTAATAATAAAATTATAATCTATATGTTCATTGTTTTCAGTACAGGTAAAGAGCTGTCTAATGTCTTATTCCTCACATGCAATTCCAAGTCCACTAATTTATTCTAGGTCTGCCCTACCTGATGAAGATGATATACTTAGCTTTTCTGTTTTCAAACTCATTCTTGCTGTTTTTTCATATTTTGATTTAACCATTGAAAATACAGCCATTGCTTTTGCTCTGCAATTCAGTGGAATTGTTTCAGTTCATTTTATGTGACCTTCAGAGAAAGGACACCAATTATTTGTAATTCA
The DNA here is from genome assembly GCA_023637945.1 of Phaethornis superciliosus. Classification (NCBI taxonomy): domain Eukaryota; kingdom Metazoa; phylum Chordata; class Aves; order Apodiformes; family Trochilidae; genus Phaethornis; species Phaethornis superciliosus. The sequence goes on along the minus strand of JAJQWJ010000002.1, from coordinate 43,078,789 downwards.
CAGAATATACTGTCTTTGAAAATCGATACACTTGGGGGATCATTACATGTCTAGAATTTACAAGAAACACTTAATGTATAGCATTATTTAGCTTGGTATCACATAAAAATTGCCATATGCCTCTTGTCCCCAGTTCTTTTCCAATAACACAAGGAAAACAACTACCTTTGAGAGAAGGGAGGAGGAGTGAGCAGGAAAGTCTGGAAGCCACATGGTCATAAACACCACTACAGGCAAATAACACCCTTGCTTCCCAAAGCTCCTTCTGCTTTTGAAAGGTCAGTGGATATAAAAACCCACAAATCCTCTGCAAGACAGTTGCACAGCAGTTTTTTTAAACAGTATAGACATGTTAGATTTTGCACAAGTCCTCTACCTTCAGGTGTAGAACATGCCAAGATTGCACCATATTGAGCTTTTGAATTCAGAGAAGGTACCACGAAGCTTTCTAATACCAGTGTATCTGCAAGATTTTATGGCACCTACCAAACTTCCAGATCTGTTTGCACAATGCTTAACTGTCTTCTCATTAATAATAAATCATTCAAAGAGATATGTAAATAATCCTGATAAATTTCAGAATGACTTTACAACCCTTTTAAAACCTATAACTACTCTTGATATATGATGAGGTGCAAAGAAAAAACTATGATGATGAAGTTTATTTCTTATCTTAGTATATATTTCATGAGATCATAAGACTCCCTCACATTTATGGAAGATGGCAAAGGAACAGAATGGCAGCAGACTTATGTACAGTGAAAAAGAAAAGCTGGATTTATTTACAAGGTTTTCCAATTATTATAACCTTTTCTGCATTATCAGTAAACTAAGGATTTTGGTGTTAATACCTACCCTCTCTTTGCAACAAGAAAGCATTATTTATTTTTCCGTTCCTTTTCCAAAAAGGAATCAAACCACAATAAAATTAATTTTTACCCGTTATGTACTGCTGAGAACATAGCTTGCATATCTTAAGTGCCTGTCCAGTGCCTTAATCATAAACCCAGACTGACTTGGTGTATGTATTGACACTGGTCACAGCAAAGAAGATAGACTTAAGAATTTAATCCACACTGCATCTTAGAGGAGACACAAGTGATTGTGGTATCTCCTCTCACCTGTGAGCAGGTCCAACATGACATATTTTGCATTGCATCATTTCTTTGTCTTATGAGGAGCCTCACATATTAGTAAACTGAGACCTATGAATTTGTGCTCAGCATGATTTGGAGCTAAATATTTTTGGTACAGATAACTGAAATAGCTAATTCATAAGCAGAATATTCTCTTTCATGTTTCTTCGTTCATACTTTATCACAATTGGCCACACATAATTATGCCAGTTACTAATTTAGATTAGTTAGCCTCTATAGGTGCCTATTATATAAATTGAAACACACTACACAAAGCAGCTTTAATATAAAGCTTTGCATTCTACACTGATAATAAAAAGAAATACAATGAGGACAATTAAGTAAACCTAATCTTTTCTAGCCCTCAGCCAAAAGTGCAAGAAATATCATGTCTTTCTCACAGAAGGCCTTACAGATACACAAATGTGCCATTATTCTTGCATTGCGTATCTCCTCACTTAAGGCACTTAACTAACCCTATTCATCCAGTAAATTAAGAAAAATAATAAAAATATAAATGTTAATGGAATAAAAAATATAAATGATGACAGAATAATATATTTTGAGAGCTTTTAACTGCTAATCACAAGCACACATCAGACTGTTATATGCTCACACATCAGTTCTGTTCATTTTTTCATATCAGCGCAATAGCTCTGCACGAGTAAGGAGTTGGGGGGATTGTATTCCTGTAGGAATTTTCTTTTGGATGAGTTATAAATGGAAGGTCCTACCCAAATTGTCCATTAGCAATCCCAGGGAACTCTTCATAAGAGTAGGTGTGTTAACTTCAGTCTCCTGGCCAAATTCCAGCTCAGGTAATTACATTTAGCCTACCTAATTTCCCACTGCAATTACAAATACAGAGAGATCCTTAATTTCCAGTCCCAAGCTGCTGTGCAGTGTTGAATAGTTTCTATGCTTCACCCAGGGTGGCTGCACTTCAGTAGTGGATAAAGCAAACTGTGTATAAATTGTGACAGTTTGTAAAGGATTTTGTAATCATTTGAGATGAAAGTGCTATATAGTTAAGATCATTCTAACTGAACCTAGTCTTCCACTAATCTAAATATTGCTTGTCAAAAATCTTTAGAAGGAAACTTCCCTGGTGTTCTCAACAATTCAGTTTGTAAATATTTAATCAGTCTTAAATGTAAGTAGTAGAATTTGAAACTGCGTATATGAAAGAGTAAGACTTAAAAAAAAAACCCCAACTCTAGCAATCTTTAATGCAGTCTACAGCATCCAAGCCATCAACAATACAGCATTACTGCTCCACTGTAAGATTAATGGTATATCCAATCTGTCAAACTTCACTCTAACTATTAACATCCCAACAAAGACCTTAGACATGCATAAATATATCACTATTTCAAAGCTGTCTATAAAGCAATAAGAAGGTTAGCAGATAATACTAGACAGGGGATGTTTCTAAAGTGGACTATTAGAACTCACATTAAAATTATATAATATCTCTACACTTTAACACGTGTACTTTTTCATTTTCATCAAAGTCTGCCTCTTGGGTTTCATGTTCAAAGGCTAACTAGATTACCATTAACCTGAAAACTTGCTTGCCATAAAATTCAGGATCATCTGATCCCCATAGTTCAGAAAACTGAAGGAAAAAAGAATATCCAAGAGAACTGAAGGAGAATAGATATGGATAGTTGAAATAAACTGAACAAAACCAATGAAGTCCATTTTATTCCAAAGCAAATACAAACAAGGACAGTATGTCTGTAAACCAAGGGTTGGTTTCATGCACACTAGTCTATTTTTACTACTTCAGTGCAGAATCCTGTAACTGGAGTAAAGTTCCATTCCATGTCAAGTTACATACAATTTTAGTGCTGCCTTCATCACTACTGTTGGATGATGGGAACGTATTATCCCAGGGCATAAAGGGTTCCATAAAGGGCAGGTGGAAGAAAATGGAAATCCAACACCGTTTAAGGAAATCAGTGAATAAATTACAAAAACTGTCCATTTGCCTACCCCTTTTAATCTTACTGTCGTATTCAAACTATTGGGCATGTAACTGAATATCTCAACTGTACCTGAAGAAATAATGGAGCGTGTCTCTGCAGTAAAACAGAACGGCACTAAACTGATGAGTTTAACCCAGCAGAAAGAGCGGCTGTAAACATGACAAATGCCTGCTATTGATTTCAGGTTTAATTACTCTGTGCAGCACTGACAAAGCCCATCAGATGTTGTTGTGAAGTGTAAAAGGAACAAACTACACTTCACTGCCCATAGGAAACTGATGGTGTCTGCAGTTTGCATTGTTTACTTTATCCTTCGTAAACTTCAGCCTTGATCAAATTAACAAGTGCTACTAACCTCCAACAAACTACAATGCACTATGGTTTTACAGCAACAGCCTTGGAACAGTAGTTCTGCAGCATTTCATTGATAACAAATGCCTGCCTAATGACAGAGTAATGGCAGCTGCTGGACCTAAATGCCCAGCACTGCACATCCTCTAACCATGCTAGGAAGAATTTTTCAACATCCTGCATTTCCTCCTATTTTGGGGCAAAGTAGGGGTCCCTCACTTAATATTCTGATAAAACTTTTCATTGAAATATACTGCTACTTAGGAAGCCTCTGCTTTCACCCATAACACCAGAACAGTAGAGTCAGACTAGGTCCTAGCATGTTGTAGCCACCACTCAAAACGTTCTCAGAAATTATTTCCTCTTTTTCAGACACACAGAGCCCTACTTATTCACCCTCATAGTTTTTCAGTTCTCCCTTTTCTTTCCATTGTACTTATTTAACATTCTAGCAACCAACTAATGCAATATAGGAGCTCTAAAAAATGAATACATTTTGAATCAACTTATTGCAAAAACCACACAATTTTTTTTGTTCAACCACAAGATAGTTTCTCGCTTTCCCCCCCACTGAGACAGAGCTTGTTACTTTACAAATGAACGCTGATAATCATCTTGTTCAAATTTTTTCTTTCTGGGATAAGATTGTAACTGTTCTAGCATAACTATAAACAGCATTGTGGGGCACATCTTCATTGTTTTTAATGTGTGCTACATACAAAAGTGCCTTGATACAAGTAAGCTGTTCTGGAAATAGAAAACCTAGGTGCCTGTTTGGTCTGTTTGAAAACTGACAGGAAAAAAATTATTTTGATATTTAGCCTGCTTAGGTAGAGCAACACTTGTGACTACTAACTGCTACCCACAGCTCTAAGGTTTTGCCTCTTGTTCCTCAAAGAAAGACTTTAAGACATGTTCCCCTTTATTATTTGTAACAGGGTTAACAGAGCATAGAGGCATGAACTGGTAAGGTATTTTGGACAGCCTTGTTTCCTTCCAAAAATGAGTAGAATCTAGAGGTCTCTTAAGAGATAGGAAAAAAGATGGGATATGTGCATATGCAGAGCCAATATATACCAACTCTAATAAACACTTGTAAGGAGATATTATTTCCCCATCATGTGCCAGTTTTGAGGGTAACAACACTCAGTGTAATCCCCAGGGGATGTGACAAAGCAAATAATGAGAGCAAAGCTGCTGTCTCAAGACAGGCGTCAGCAGAAGATGCCAGATCAGTAGACTACTGCTGTGCACAGGTAAGGAAAAAACAATTATTTCTCATGAGCAACAGTTATAATTACTCTTGAAGTATGAAGAACTACCCTGGCCTCAAGGTTGATGCTGGAAGAATGGTTCAAATACAAAAAGTTTAAATAGCTTTCAGAAATATCACTGAGAAGAGGAAATATGCCCCTATGAAAAGGCAGTGATATAGTTTCTTTGTTTGTTTTTTAATTTTGACTGAGGATATTACAGAAATACAGCTGAGTCTCAAGAGATGAAAAGGTCCCTATCAGTACTTGAAAGATTCTTGTCTCAGAGTACTCATGGGATACTTTTAACCTTGCCTTTGGAAAAAAAAAAAAAAAAAAAGGTATTCTTCCAGAATGTCTTTTTTTCTGTATGGGACAGGATAATTATACATTGAGACAAACAAAGACCACAAAAAACAAAGGTTGTTAGCATAGAATCATAAGGGACTTCAAGGATCATCTGGTCCAGCCTTTCAAATATTATTGTTTATATGATACCAAGGGCTGTCTGCCACCTAGTAATCTCTATTTTTTCCTCAGGTAACAACTATCAGGATCTTTCTATTCCAGGAGAGTACATCTTTTTAGAGAGCACAGGTAGATGTTTCTGTTCTCAGTAATCCTGACACTCAGATCTTCATATCAATATCCAGAATGGGAGAAGCCCATATAAAGATATGTATAGCTATTAGTAGTTAACTCTTCCATCACATTCATTGGAATACTAGAGAACCAGACATTGGTATGTCAGAAACATTTGAGTATCCAACATGCAGAATATGGAAAATGGTTGAATAGATTAATCTACAGCCACTGAAATGAAAGATATGATACTTCTATGATTTTTGGTATGGTGGATATTGTTTTGAAAGAAGAAAGCTTTTATTACACAATTCCAAAAACATGGAGTCTTCGTTTCCTTCAGTACTAGAAGTGAAGTGTAAAAAGTAAGTAAAGAATTAAGTGGAAACGAATAAATTATTTCTGGACTGTACGAATCCAGCAGAAGTCCAAAATCTGTTAAAGTTCCTCCTTAGATTACAATAAACCAGATCAGAGTATCAGAAGAATATTTTTGTTTGTTTGTTTCTGAAATTAATCTTCAGTATAAAATATAATTCCTATCTTTACTTCATATTCAAGAAAAATAATTATAAATGTTTCCTGGAAATTATTTCCAGTTTAATCACTCTTATAGCTAGAAGTGATGATTATCACGAAAACAACTACAGTAAATAGAACAAAGCAAGACCTTCTCATGGGTGGGTCTAGGGAAGTATCAATAATGATACTGGCTGGGAAAATTCTACAGAAAAATTCTAGATGTAGAGAAAAGTGCTGCTCTTAAGGAAAAAAAAGATGAAACTTGCCTCTTGCCAGCAATTCTAGATTATACATATCAATCAAGATTGTGGATATCTCAGCTACTTTAAAAGAAGAGTGATTCAGTCTCTCCATCTTCTCCTATGATCAATGTACTTTTAAAACTGCACTTGCCTCAATTCTATTGTTTAAGATGATCAACTTTCTGGACTCCATGGAAGATTTATCTTTTCCTCTGTGTGAATTTCCTATTTCCAGTCTATAACACTCACTCTATTCATGGTGACTGGATCTAGTATATCACACTGATACTGGTGATGAGATCATTTTTTTCCTCTCTTCCTTCAAGTTTCTTAGTGAATATGTCTAGTGGGTCTCAGCACTTTTCTTTTTAGTCTTCGTCTACATTATTTTTCCTTACTCTTTCTAAAGACAAAACGGTGCAACTTAATGAGCTATATTTCTAAGAAACACACATTTATAATAAATAAATTCAATTTATAACATTCACCTTATCTTCTCATAAAGTTCACACATAATACAATGATTGCGATACTGAGTGAAGGATTTAACCCCACCTCCATTCTGTGCAATCTTCAAAATTTATACACTTTTTAGATAGTCATCACTTAGCACTCAGATATTTAATTTGAAGAATCCATTATACTGATGTGGATGAAAGAGTGAAACTATACACTGTGTGTAAGTCTCAATCAAGCCTTTTAATGTATTGGGTCAGCAGATTTCCTCTTGGAAGTACAACATATTAAAATTCTTATTCCAAATAATTTGTTTGACTTTTAAAGAGCTAGACAAGCTGAAACTATATCTAAGTCATGGCTGGTCTTTCCAACAGCAACTGTAATTTGAATAGAGTTAATGACAGTCTTCACAGGAATGGTTAACTAGAATTACCAGTGCTTCTCCACCTGGTACCCAGTCTAATGAAAAAAGAAAAGGGAGAAAAGGCACACAGAGGTCTGCCTGGCAACATGACACCAAGTAAAATTGGCTTTGGAAGAAAACAATACTGGAACCTTCTAAGTCATGTGGGCAGAGAATAGAGGTATTATTTGAGGCCAATTGTCTGAAGGCAAATCTAGATACTCTCACTGCTCTTTTACGTGTATGTTAAGATTAATTGCAACATTTTCATATTCCAAGGTCATCAGGGTATGAAACCCTTTTAAGAACGTCAAGTCTTGTTTATATTTCATTATGTGGTTGGACATGATTTATACAGTAAAAAGAGTCTAAAATCAATGCTCAAGGGTTAAGATGGGATGGACTGCTTTGTAGTATAGTGGTATAGCCAGTTTATTCTGTGCTTATCCCCTTGTTATAACAAGATCATTTGGACAGTCCTTTACTCTCTGTGAATAACCTTACAATCTGCAATGAATACCACATCGAGTGATTTAACTATTAGAAAGACCACCTTGAATCTACATCCAAATGTCCTGAGAATTCTCCTGAGGAGAGGTACTTTTCAAGGACCAAACAAGAACTTGCACAGAAAGTATGACAGTAAGGATAGTGTAATCCTTATATGGTTTAAGCTAAACAAATCAGGAATATTTTAAAGAATTAAAAGAGCATAAAAGGGTTAAAAAACCTGTATAACTCCCACAGACACTTCGACACATGTTTAAATAGTGAGCTATTAATAAAATAAAATAATAAAATAAATAAAGTAAATAAATTAAATAATAATAGTGAGCTTAACTGTGTAATTCTATAATATTCCATAAACATGTACTAAAGCAATATCAGTCTTCCATATATATATGCACATGCCCACACATAGTCATTTATAAAAAAAGGGATGTTTTTCAAATTGAAGACACAATGACAAATTTGCCTCGGTTCACAATGTATGCTTTTTTGTATCATAATAAAGACCACAAGGAATCCACGCTAAAATGAAAAGTTAAGCCACTTATAATCCAAGCATAATGAAGACATACAAATCTAAATCTTGTATAACATATGAAATGCCTATGTACACTTGATACATAGGACTCCATTAGATACTCTGTTGCTGTCCAAATACAATTTTCTTTTTCTTTTCTTTCATTTTTTTAAATGAGTCAGAAACCTCTGATAGCACCATTTCAAATGCAAATAATTCTGTTCCAACTGCCTCTTTACATTAGCTAAATGAAGTCATCAGTAAACAAAATTGGAAGAAATCTTAACACAACTGCTGTAAACAACTTTAAAAGTTTTATATCCCAAAAGATTAAAACTGTTAGAAGACAGTGCAGATTCATTGGAGATGTTCAACAGTGACAGAGTTTATAGTCAAAAAATAATCTCTTTCATCTCACCCAAACTGATACTGGTCACAGCAAATTATAATCAAAGATAGATTTCTTGGAGGGTGATAATACCATTAGATTTAAGGAATTAAAAATACATGAAACTTTTGAGTTAATGAACAGGGTCCTTAACTGCTCATTTAATTCAAACAGCTGTTTGTTAATGCCCTAAGCAGTGTCATAAACTGTGAAAATACTGTTGAGTGCAAGACACTAGTTAATGCTATAAAGCAACACATGCTCTAATATTAAAAGGATTTAATGGGATTAATAGAGAATAAAACATTAACTCCCTATTATGATGTTTTTAGGACCCAAGGGCAAATTCTGGCTAAAAAGGACTCTGGTTCTAAAAGCACAAAAAGTAAACTATAGCACTGTACAGCAAATCATGGCAATTTTATGCTCCTGAAAAAAAGTGGAACCCTGATAAGATCACATCTGTTCCAATCACAAACTGGATAAAATCACTGTTTACTAAAGTCCTAAATAACTAAATATGTGGAACCCCAACAAGATCCCATCTGTTAAGCCTACAATTTTCTTAACGTCCCATTACAAAAATTTCTATATTATAACTTATTCACTAAAAAATAATGAAAATTTAAATTTTCTTCAGTTTCATAAACTCTAGGGATACACAAAATTGTCAGAATCCTACAGTATTATTAACTTGCTTGATGAACATTAATAATGTTTTCGGATTTTAGTTGTGAATTCAAAAAAGCAATCAAAAACTAGCCTTAGTATTTAAACTAGATAACCTCACTCATATGTTCTTAATTCTACTTATTTCAAATCTATATAATATTTTTTCATTCCTAATGTAACAACAGCTTTGACATTATATTTAGTTCATGAGTAAATTACAAAGGCTTATTATCTGTGAAAGTGACTACTATTTTCTGTTTTTCTTTCAAAAGAATTTTCTTTCAACAGAAAGTAGTCTGAACTTACTTTTACAGGTATAGAACATTTTAAAATTTAGATTTTTTTTTTTTTAAAGTTAATACAGACTTACATAAATAAAATCTACTTCAAGTGCACAACCTTTTATTAAAAATCATACTGCAGAAAGAAAGAATTAAGGATTTGGTCTTTTTTCTAAATATTAAAGGAAGCAAGGTTAAGCATTACACTTCCAGATCTCACTGATCTCCAAACATTATCAGCTGCTTTATAGGGTAGTGGATAAAGTTTTATGAACTTCTGTTCCTTTAAATTAAAAAACTCCACAACCCTAGCGATAACTTCTAAGAACTATAATTTCAATTCATTGGTTAATCTCTGTATTTAAGACCTTTAAAAACATTCATAATAATTTGCAATTGTATTTGCACAGTAGATATTTCCATCAGGATATCTCAGATGATGACATTTAAAAGATCACGGGACCATGGAGAGTAGAGCTCTCATATTTAATAAAAGTGAGGGCTGGTAGCCACCAAAAAAGCAATGAAAGTTGTCAATGTTCATAATTTCTGCTTAAGTTCATCAAGAATGTACATTTTCATTGCTTAGTTCTTCAAAAGGAAATTGCTTAATAACAATCATGTACGACATACTTACAGAATCATAGAATTTTCAGGGTTGGAAGGGACCTTTAAGATCACCTAGTTCCAATCCCCCTTCCATAGGCACTACTTGTCAAGCAGGGCTCTTCAACTAAAGGTTGTGTGTAGATTTTCACATATCAGCCTTTCCCATAAAAATACTGGGATTATTAATGGAGTGAGGAAGCAAGAACAACGAAACAAAATGAGAAACTCTGTTCCATATTAGGCAAAATTTAAATATTTAGTAATGTTAGTCAAAGTATATAAAAAAATCGGAGATTTTAGTTTCAGATATGCACTGATGTTTTGGGGGAGGGTTGTTAGCTTCTTCTAGTATATGAACACAGAAAGCGAAAGAATTCTCCCGAATGTCTATATTAGATTGAATTTTCAATAAAAGACTCTATTTTTCTGATCCCTTCTGGCAGGTAAAATCTTCCAAACTTTTTATCTTGAACATGTGTGTTCTTCCATTTCTTTCTTCTTCTTTTCCATTTAAAATATAACATTCCAAAGATACCTCCTGACTTCTGTTCTGCCTTTCCCATTGTGTAACATGTTTGCCAGCCAGCTTCTCCATGGAAATTTTTCACATCTGAACTTCCTTATATGTGCTGAGTCCTTATAATTTGCTTCCCTATAAAGCTTTCATGGCTTCATTTTGTCAGTCTTGTCCTTACGGCACTGCTTCCAATTCAGTGGTCATCACTTAAAAGTATTTGCCAAGTATTGCTAGAAGTTCTGAGGTTTTGCACTGCAGACACAGAGGCTTGTACTAAAAGCACTGTAAGCATGTATAACCCACTAGAAAATACTTGGTATCCTTCCTACTGAAGGTGACTACTCGATTACAGCGTCAGTTGCTTTAGGATTTTCTGCCACACCTAGGTTCACAAATTCTTCTTACTTCTTAATATAAAGGTGATTTGGTATTTAGTTAATCTGCATAGAACACATATTTTGTATCACAAAACTTTCACATCTATTGTTTTCATGATACATATTTAGAAGGGCTTTTTACTGCATACCAGTAACTTCATACCAGTTTGTCTGCCATACTTAAGCATCACCACTGCAGCTTGTACAGTGCTGTGTTTCAGATATGTGACCAAAACATTGTTAATATCACACTCATGTTTTAGTGACTGCTGAACAGTACTTGTACAGAATCAAAGCCTTTTCACTTTTTCACTTTGCTCCCCTAGTAAATAGATTTGGGATGGGCAAGCCATAGGGAGGGAACACAATCTGGCAGACGACCTGAACTAATTAAAGAGATATTCCATGTCTTGTGATGTTGTACACATCAACAAAACCATGAGAGGAGAGGAGAGGAGAGGAGAGGAGAGGAGAGGAGAGGAGAGGAGAGGAGAGGAGAGGAGAGGAGAGGAGAGGAGAGGAGAGGAGAGGAGAGGAGAGGAGAGGAGAGGAGAGGAGAGGAGAGGAGAGGAGAGGGAAGAGAAGAGAAGAGAAGAGAAGAGAAGAGAAGAGAAGAGAAGAGAAGAGAAGAGAAGAGAAGAGAAGAGAAGAGAAGAGAAGAGAAGAGAAGAGAAGAGAAGAGAAGAGAAGAGAAGAGAAGAGAAGAGAAGAAGAAGAATGAGATGGTAAATACCCAGTTTTGGCCTGGGGACTGGTCAGGCACTGGTCTACCTGTGGAAGGAACTGAGCGATTGTCTTTGCATCACTTGTTTTAAGTATGAAAAACTTAAGTCTATTTTGTAGACAATGTTGCTTGTTGAGTATGAAATCTATCACAAGAAATTATTTCAATAAAACTACCTATCATCATGTGAATCCATTCTGAAAGGATTTAACTAAAAGTATGAAAAATAGTATTAGCTGTTGCCACAGCAATTGAAAAGGAAACAGGAAAAAATATAAAAAAGGAAAGGCTTACACAGAGAATGCAGAAAAACTTCCTCACAACTCAAAAAAGTGACAGTTGCAACTTTTGTGAGCACTGAATTAACGTTAAAAGTGAAAGTTCTAGAGCATTAGCTCACTAACATTTTAAATCCTGTATTTACACATGTAGAAATCTTTGTATTAAAATCTTTGTAATATTAACTCATCTGTGAGCATTGCTGCCTAAAGCACTTTCACAAAACAGAGTTCAGAAATTCAAGTGACAGCAAACTGCCCAAGATTAAAGGTTCGCTGCAGCAAGGCTTTAATCAACATCCATAAGAACTTTTTCCATTTGAAGGCCTGAAATTTCTTCTTGTAGGAGTTATAACTGACCAGAAACAATTACTGAATGTTCTACTAACACTGTTTTGCAAATAAAGCATGTATAATAAATCAGCTCTGTCAAAGTTGAGGTTTGAGGTTTGAATGGAAAAGTTGATGGTAACATTTCACCTGGCACTTCTGGATCAGATGATTTGAGAAAAGACAAGATTAAAATCTAAGAATCATTAAGCCAATTTGGAACAAACAGAGCCGTATTAACTAAGTGTTTTGGTGATGTCCTGTAGAGTATGTAATGGTGAGAAACAAATATATATGATTGCATTACTTCAGTAAAGACCAGTGAGTTGTCTGATTATGAGATCCTTATCAGGTAATGGGAGCAACTTCCCTTTCTGACACGATCAGAGATATTCTAAATAAAAAGGCTCTTTATAATCTGTCCGCTTATGCAATTTAAATTTTCCTTGAATTGTCAAAATAAATAAGTTAATAAAAATGAAGCAAATAGAACAGAAGTTATGGAATAAGGATAACCCTTAGAACCAAATCTCTTTGTCTAGGACTGCCCCAAAACAATTTAAACAGTATGTGTTATATACAAGAAGAATATTTTCATCCTCTCGATTACTTAAGATTCCCAGACCTGTGCATTATAATCCCATTTCTTTGTTTATCACAGTTTAAAACATATTAATATCCCTATTCAGACAGACAAAAGCCATTTGTCTGACAAAAGACAGACAGACAGACAAAAGACTGCCTGCTATTTGACCAAGGAACATTGTTTTCATCTGCAAATAAAAACTCTCCCAGCATCCAGCACTGCCAGTGGATGCTGGAATCAGCAACATATCTGCAAGAATTAAAAAATGCATGTTGCATGGTAACGATTATAAGAGTACATTGATAAACCCTGCAAATAGCTCAAGTTCCTAGCAGAAATCAAGTATCTTGTGTTTGTTACACCACCATATAACCATAATTATGACTGGACAAAAATAAAGTATAAAAAGACCTTATTGCAGCAAAGCACTGACTGGAATAATTATTAACAGAAATGGAAACAAAATTACAAAAGGGAAAAAAATAAGTGTACATTACCAGTATCTATCTGAAACTTCCAGCCTGTTCTTAACTTCCACCTCAAGACATTCAACCAGAATATAGTTCTTTTTTGAGTCTTATGGATAAGCTCAAACAAGCATTTGTACTGTCAGAGTTAGATTCTAGCAAATCAACATATTTTTTTGATTAAGGTTCTTTATTTACATATCTTTTTGGTTATGCAGTCAGTGAATACAAATGACCCTTAAAAGGTAGATTGGGTACCCAATGTTCCATCTTCCTCCTTGTACATTTAGAGATAGTATTGTATACCTGCTTAATTTTATTTCTTTCTCTTACTTCTTTTCAGTACAGACAGTTCTTTTGCAGTAATAAAGACACAAATTTATGTTTAAAGAATTGGGTTTCTCTTCCTTTTCCTTTTCCTTTTCCTTTTCCTTTTCCTTTTCCTTTTCCTTTTCCTTTTCCTTTTTCTTTTCCTTTTCCTCTTTTTCTTTTTCTTTTCCTTTTCCTTTTCCTTTTTTTCTTTTTCTTTTTCTTTTCATTTATGTAAGCTTAATTTTGACTGACATTTAGTGTCTAATACAAGTGCATAAGAAAACAGACTTTCAATATTCACCATGTTTCTAAATTAATTTTTGTAAATCAAAACCTGTTTCATTGTATTAGAATACTTAAAAAACCATACAGGTTTAGAAATTACTAGTATAAAAATACCATACTACCACAAAAGTAATTTTCCTGTCTCCAATAGCTCACTACACCTTACCAAGATACCTAAAAGTGCCCAATTTCTATGGCAGCTCCTCAAAAGTCTGGTATTTTTAATAAGGACATGTACACCCAAATTACTCACAACAGGTCAGAGAAAACCAGTAACAGAAAAACAAGAAATTTGTCAAGGGTCTTGGCTTTGAGCATTAATGTAAAAACATTCCTTCTTAATCTTATGGAAGAGGGGGTTCATATCTATTCTGAGAGAAGTAGGAGAAAAAATGGGGAGAGCACTCATGCTAGGTTGAGATAGTGGCCATGGACTGCAAAACTGTACAGATATAGTTGCTGCTTGAAGCACTTGACAAAGAAATATCTGTTTATCCTATTTATTCAAATAGCTGCCATGAAAGGATGCCTAATACTTTGGAATTCTCTAGGAATTTGCCATATGTGTGCACAGCTACAATTTATTGACATTTCAAAGAGTGGTCAAAAGACCACTTAGCACTTGTGAGAATATTTAAAATGGTTTACTTCGTAACACATAACTTTAGTCCCTTTAAAATGCTTCCGTAATACACGAAAAGAACAGACACCTTAAAAAGATTGACAAGAACAGCAATATAGTTATTGGCTTGGAAACACTCTTGAGACTCTCGGTAAGCAGTTATAGGCTAACTCTCTGTCCAATGCTTGGGACTGAAAATACTCCCACGTGTCCATCCCCCACCTAATTTTGGATACACATCCTAATACTCAGAATTTGCAAATGAGGTACCTCAGAATCAGAGTCATCTGGGTTGGAAAGGACCTCTGAGATCATCAAGTCCAACCCTTGATCCACTGCCATCGTGGTTACCAGACCATGCCCTCTGCCCTCCTGCCCTCTGTGCTAGCCAATCAAACACCTGCAATCTAATTATACGAACACAAAATTACATTTATTTTCTTTGTTAGAAATTTTACAATAGTTTTTTTGCTTCAGCTGTTACTAACCTTATAATTTTAAAAGATAGACTTCTTATCATTAGTAAGTAAAATAAATGAAAGAAAAAAACAAATTAGTTAAAGGATGGTGTAATATGTGACAGGACCTAATAGCACAAATTATGCTAAAATTACCATTCACCACAGGCTAACAGACATTATGTTGAAGGATTTGGTATATGTTAGAAGATCTCATGGCATTTGTAAGAATGAAAGTAGCACAACTCTTTACACATCAAAGATTCAAATGGACCCTTAAGTAAATATGGATTTTTCTTAAATGAAGTGGTGCCAAGACCTGCAGCCATCTTCTGTGAGCCATTTAAAGCTCAAAGTGAGATTCTTGCATGGATCTATTATATAGCAGCATAAAGAGTAAAAAAACACAATGAAAGCATTTCAAGTTACTAAATGTGAATGTATTTATCAACCCTGGTTAATATCTATGGGTGTTGACACTAGGAACTTCTTGTTATTGATAAAACCACCAGTATTAATAACTTGTATGGTTAAAATCCCCTCTATCATAGAATGAGAACTTCTCCCCACACTCATGTCTTTTAGATATTTTAAAAAAGAACTCAAACTCAAACTAAATGTCTGTTAAAATTACAATCCAGAACTTGTTAGAAATTATTCCTACATGCTCCTGTGTAATGCCTAATTTTTAAGTTTAATTTTCAGTTCACTGTACTCAAGATGTAAATGCAAAGAAAGGTGAAGAGAAAGATGGATAATAATAGTCATTAATTTTGTCACTAAACAATGAGGCATAGCCTCCCAGTTTTTATCACTGCTGTCAACATAGAATATTAGTATTAAACCTTGCTTTCATTTATATGATGTGTTTCCACATTCATTTGTATCAAAACCAGGATCAAAACTGGTTACAACAAAGGGAAAGCTAAAGACCAATAATACTGTTGTTAAGGTAGTTTAAGATTCATATCTAGAACCAGAGGTATGGTATAAATGTTTATCTTTACTATAAATATTTCTTACTCCTGAGGGATCTATTAAATCATAACTGAAAACCCACAAATGAGCCATGATGGTCTTCTGTGAATGAGGAGTCTTGAATTTGTTTATGTTTTCAAAAGAATATCGAATACCCCAAAATATTAAGAAAGGTAGAATCAGGTAAAATAGAAAGATTAAAAGTTAAATTACTTTAAAATCCACGTCATTAAGCATCATGTCAGGATTAAAAATCGGGATTTCCAGACTTTCCATCTACTAGTTATCACTAAGGAACATCTGTCAGTGAAGAAGAATTAGAATAATTTCTATACTGGTAACCCATTTTCATCTTGGATAGTTTTAGGGAAGGCACATTGAGCAAAACAGAATTTCTATTCTCAGCAGTGAAGTAAATATTTATTTGCTGGTGCATATGTACTCTATTCTAAAATGTGGACAGGGGTTAATTTAGCAAAAGGAAGCAGAAAAATGGAACAAGTTTTTCAACGTCATAACAGTCAGCAATCTAATGGAAATTTTTAAAGAAACTAAAGAGACTTACTGCTGAGAGTAACTAACTCTTGGATACTTTGGCATATAAAAATTTATCCCTCCAGAATGTACCACACTCACCAGTTCCTAATTGACTAACCAAGCTTACTAATAATGTTATTTTTCTTCAGAACTTCAACTCCTGTAAACCCGTTAATTCTGACGTTCCACATCCTTGTAAGTTTACTACAAGAGCAAAAGAACAATTTCTGATGAAAAAAACCAGTGATGTAAAAATAAATTGAAGAGTAGATTGAAAACTAAGCAATAACACTCCTCTCCTGCCTAAGTGAGGAAAGGATGGATGGTTGTGGCTTCTGAGTTTCTCACTATTGAACACAAGGATGTGGCAAGACAGTTACCAGGAAATGAATGTCTGGCATTCTGGATGAGGTTCTGGGCTTGATCTCATATAAGACAGAGTAGAATCTCTCTGCTTTGAAGCAAAGTAGCTCTGCCTATTTAGACAACAGGCAAATTATATAGATATTATAGATATATAGTATATAGATACTATACATATATACATAGTATATCTATCTATCTATCTAGTAGATAGATATTATAAAGATAATAGTGATATTTTATTTGTTAAATATGAAAAGCTGCATTAACAGCTGATGTTAATGATGGATATCTTAGCATTTGCTGAGCTAGAAACAAATACTCCAAATCACTGCTAAGCCAATAGCACAGGTTAACATGCTATAAAACTTCTTGCTGTAACAGCAGGGAGATATGGACATTAAAGTTCTCTCCCATATCACTATTTTGAAAATAATCCATATTAATTTAAAAAAAAAAACAACAACATAGTATTTACAGATTGAAAATAGAAATTTATGTAACTATTGGTAGTACAGTGTGGCTACAAAAAAAAATATGAAAGGATATTTTGAAAGGTATGTCTGAGAGAGGTATGTGGTAAGGTTTCAAGGCCCTCTACTCCAAGGTTCCTGAAAATTAAATAGTTTTTTTCTCCCCAATGAAAGACTTAACTAAAATAAGCAGTATGAACAGATCTCCAACTGTGAGCTAATTAAAGACAATTCCCTTTCATGGTTTTTCCACTAAATGTCTTTTGTGATTATATTTTGCTTTCCCAAGTTTATCTTACTTTACATATTTATCCTCTATCAAGTTAATGAAAAATACTAATTATTTCAAATGCTGGACAATATAAACAAAATCTCTGAAAGTTAACATCAGCATGTATTAAAAGTCTGGAAAAAATAAGATTTTAAACTAGGAAAACATATGAAGCTAGTAATATTTTTTAACTTCACAAAACCATAACAAAACAACCCCAAACATTATCACAAAAAGAAAAGTCAGGAGCCCATTATACAAATATTATTTATTTGGAGTTCTACATAGCATACTATGTAAGTGTGCTACATTACACTCAAGTTATCCTTTGAAATATGTATTCTACTCTAAATTAATTAAAGCTTTCAGCACCTCCAGATCAGTCCAGCTATAAGAAAACATAGGTAACAACAATTAACAGATTCAGTTAGCA
The DNA here is from genome assembly GCA_023637945.1 of Phaethornis superciliosus. Classification (NCBI taxonomy): domain Eukaryota; kingdom Metazoa; phylum Chordata; class Aves; order Apodiformes; family Trochilidae; genus Phaethornis; species Phaethornis superciliosus. The sequence continues at coordinate 43,060,862 of JAJQWJ010000002.1, read as the reverse complement.
TCCTTGGCGTTTCATATTCAGCTGTATCCAATGCACATTGCCCTTTGGCATAGGAAAATAGAAGGCTCTTTTTTGAAGAGTTACAAATTGATATGTCTAAAGATGTAGGAAAAAATAAGGTCCAGGGAGAAGCAATTTGGATTTGAACTCAATGTTGACTGGTTTTGAGCAGGAGGTTGGACTACAGACCTCCCAAGGTCTCTTCAAACCTGAATAAGTCTATGATTTTGACTCATATCCTCCTCATTGACTGCAAAGATGTTTTAGGACCACTCCAGCAACATGGCACCTTCCTAACTCTTGCTGCATATACTCTTTAACTGTGAGGATGTATACATCTTGAAGTGACCCGACAGTCTACCCTCTGCTAATTTATTTCCCAGGAGCCTCACAGCTGGTCTGCTATCCCATCACCAGCAATGCATTCATGACAGTCGAAAGTCAGAGGCCTCACATTACCTGGCAGGTGAACACCCAGTGACACAATAGGTGCTCTGAATTTTATTCATGAGCTTATGCATTTAACAGGCTGGGAACACAGTATCCTTCCCTTCCAATTGACCCACTCCTTCTTTTAAGTCATTGTCCCTCCCCACCCCACAATCCTATGATAAAGAAATGCCACCATTCAAAACTAAGCAATCAAGTTGTATTTCAGCTTTCAAAAGGTAAGAAAATGTTCTCATTGTCTCCTAAACCTTCTAGACAAACTTTGCTTCAGTCAAAGGAGCAGTTTTACTATTCCATTCTCCAATCAACAGTAAAACATTTAAAACAGGCTTATTGCACCAATGTGTAAACAGATCTACATTCTGCTGCAAAACCTTGAAAGCCAATCAGTACAGGAAACTGGAACTACTTTCATTTTTATTTTTAATTTAATATTTTGTCTTAATAGCATATGCAAATGTGTAAAACTTTTAATACATAAATCCCTACCTGAATTATATCAATCATGAAAAAATACATCTTATTTATACTCTGAACTACTTTGTCACATCTGTGATACTCAGAGTGGTCATGCACACACATATGTAGATCAGAGATTTTTAGTGATTATCTTCCCCACAGCTGAAAATATCTTCTGCTGATAGGGAGGTTCACAAAAACTGAGAAATCTTTACAACAGAAGAAAATCTGCCATTTGGGACAGCTGACTATCTTTCCAATTCTTACAGATAGTGCTTTTAAGTGCTTATAATCTCTCCAGTGCTTACAGATAAGTGCAGTAAGTGTAATGTTCAAATATTTACTCAATGCAATTACAACAGCATTTTAAAATTATCAGAAGTTCTTATTATTAAAACTCATTTTCATACACAATGCGCTAGATTAGAAAAGGGAACTGAAACAGAAAAGTAAAATAAAGCTTTAGAGAAACTCAACTTGTTTTCAAAACATAAGCTTATCACCAGTGCCTCAGCTCCAAGGAGTAGGTTTATGAGCTGACAACTTGACAGTATTTCTTGGTTATGACTGGCTGAAGACATCCAATTGTCATACAATAATTTTCAGTAATTAGTATACACATTAGAAGTAACTCATCTTTTCACAAGAACAATGTTCTTTTGGATAAACAATAGCTTCTGCAACACTAAATTATAGAGGCCATGCAACTAATTTATGGTGGGTTACAATTATACATGTTGTGGGCCACAAGCACTCTTTGGGCTGTGTAATGAAGGCCAAGAGTTTAAAAACTGATTAGAATTACAAATAATCTGCCAGGTGTTTTCATTGCTGATAGGGAAGGCAGAGAGCTACCTTAGCCTTGCGTGCCCAAAGCCAAGACAAAAGAAAATATTATGGAAAACCATACGGCCAGTAAAATTTCAGAAACACCTTTTCCAAAACTAGTTACTATTTTTTAATCACTTATGAAGAATCAAGGTAGCAATGTAGTGGCCACTGTGGCCATTGTATCTGTCTTGTAAATACGATCACCAATTTGGTTAGACAATCTGCAAGAAATTTGTGGACATAAAATCAATTGAGAGTAAGAATAGCTACAGCAGATTGTATGATAGTCAGAATTATCTGTGCTTACAATGTCCTATCCTATATATTTATATGGAACTTTGAAATATTCCTTTTAAATAAGTTTAAATAAACCAAAGACTCTTCCAAGTCCCTTAATTCCCACTAGAATTTTAATGCAGAATTTTTGACCTACCTAAGAAAAAGATAATGTATTCGATCAGGCAATAGTATCTGTGGTGATAGCCAATCAACAGCAAATAATAAACAAAACTTCACCACTAAATCTCAGGTATACAGCTATAAAAAATGAAAATAATATTTATATGACATATAATCAACTGTTTTGAGTTCAACAGCAAAAAAAAAAAAAAAAAAAAAGAAAAAAAGAGGTTTTTTTTTGCATAATCATACTTCCATTTGGGAACTACTGCACTAATTTAAACAATAGAATTTACTATTTTGCAACAGCTTGTAAGCAGTCCTAGATTAGAAGATGTTTCCAAGAAAACAAGTCAGAATACAAGGCATAAAAATGTACTCTGCTAGTCAGAATGAGAAAAAAATCAAGTACTGTGGTTTTATAAGATCAGCATTAAATGTTTTTCTTTAAAACTAAAGAGCTTTCTTTGACCATATACTTCATACATGCAGAAGGTTCTTCAGTCTAATTCTATAACAAGCCCACTGCATATATACACACAGATTTTATGGATAAACAAATGATAATATCTGTTACATTATTAAATTATTTGTGGAATTTAAATATATTAAAATATGCAGACCAATTGGTCTGATATGAAACATGTGTGAGAATAAATCTATAACAGAAGTTAATTGCTGTTGTGAAGTGGCAAATCTAACTTTTCAGGAGTTATGATGAACATAAAAAATACAATATTAAAACACTGAAAACAAATTAAATAAAAAGCATTAACTGCATTTAAATTTCCAGAATGTCAAAGCCACAGCATCATTCATCAGTTGAGGGTAGAGCCATTTTCCTGTAAATCTCATTTGTTAAGGAACAGTAAATAGGCATTGGTTAGCCTACAGATTTCCTATGAGCATATACTAATGCTGTTCATTCCAAGGGTCATGTTACAGGTCAAATAACAGTACTTTCAAGTTTGCATTTACCAAGAGAGAAAATACACTTACATAGACTACAGAATCATAGAATTAATCACAGAATCATAGAATCAACATAGAACACACCGAGTTGGAAGCGATCCACCATGATCATCAAGTCCAGCCTCATGTCCCTGTGTAGGGCAACCCCAGGATCACAACATCTGCTTGGGAGCATCATCCAAATGCTGTGACACTTCCCTGGGGAGCTTGTTCCAGTGCTTGACCACCCTCTAGGTGAAAATCCTTTTCCTGATATCTAACCAAAACCTCACAATTCAGCATTTTGACATTTCCCTGAGTCCTGTCTTTGGTCACAGGAGTGAAGAAATCAGTACCTGTCCCATCTCTTCCCCTTGTAATGAAGCCATATACTGCAATGAGGTCACCCTTCAGCCTCTTTTTCTTGAAACTGAACAATCCAAGTGACCTCAGCTGCTATCCAAAAGAAGCTCCTCATACATGTTAAATTTGACTTTGAATTGACCTTTTTCTCTTTTTTTTTTTTTTTTAATTAAAAATCATAAACAGTTACAATTTATGCACTAAAATCCTCTTAAGGGATTGACAGTAATTTTGAATTTCAGTTTTTCTGCTCTGATCTCACTTCCAACTCATGTATCCCTTAAAATTCACCTAAGACGAACGACAAAGGTTTTGGTCACGTGAAACTAGTATGTGATATTCATATTTCATATACCATTACATGACCATGAAAAAATTTATCATTCAGGTTGTTAGTGTATAGAATTGCATGCTCTACTGTTATAAGTATATAATGTGAATGCATGTTTCAAAGACAGCTGGTACTCTCCAAATTTATAATTCAGCTGGACTAAATCCTGTTACAAGGCTACAGCCTAAATCACCATTACACTTGAAATACATAATAAACTTTAAAACATATGTTAAGTATTTGTGCTAAACTTAGGAATCCCTGAAATTTTTAAATATTGCCTTAAAAAATCCAAAGCATATAATTTTCCCTTCTTTGTGATAGGTTTTGTAATCCAGCATGCTTTTTTAGAGCAGGTATTGACCAGTGCAGAGGAATATCACTATGCAACAGTGGTTTTCTAAACTTATTGCACCAAAACAATTGCATTTGTGGAAACTGAAGTGTAAAAAGCTCTTAGGAATGATAAGAAGGGAACTGAATATCAGTACATGTTTCTGCATAAGGGTAACTGTAAATGGGGATGTTTGCAACAGCTTAAAAACCTTCAGCTCCACTTTGGGAACTTCTCCTGCTTTTAACTGTCTTTGTAGGATAAATTTAGTTTTAGATAAGCACAATGTGCAAAATGCTAAAGAAATAGGGGGAATATCTAACTAGTTAAAAGCCAGGATTTTGCCAAAGACAATGCGGCTGCACACATTTTGGAGAAGGGGGATACAGTCTTCCTGTTCAACAGTACCTAAAGGGTGTTCTGAAAAAATGGAGGTAGACAAAATCACAAAATGGGTACCTTGGTCCTGATCTTCTCTTAAATACTCTGGAGATTATTTTCTTTACCAAGGTGAAGTTTACTGTAGGTCAAGTTAAAAATCAACATTATATGATTAATGCTTATCAAGAAGTCTCTCCTTCATATTGGTTAGATCTGGATTTTGAATTAATTTGGATCTTTACAATGAATCTAGATTTACATTATTTTCCTGGTGAAGTCAGCAGGAATTTTAAGGTTTTCTTTGAAAAATAACAAAAGACTTCTAACCTATTTTCTATCTTCTTAATCTTCTGATCTGCAGTAAGATAATCCATTTCTATCAGATCTTCTAACTAATGCTGGATGAACAACCTACTTGAGCTTCCACTGACACCTGTATCAAAACCTACATAAACCTTAGAAGGAAGCTATTTGTGGTTTTATGGCCACTATAATTCTAAAAGAGGGAACTACCAGTGCAGATCTTTGTTCATATACATTCCGATGTACGCAAATTCTGCCCATGCTGGGTTACAAAACTGGATTCTGCACTTGCAATGAGATTGGATTAGAACACCTGAAAAATCTGTACCTGCAATCTGACCATACTTAAAATGGGCAAAAAGTCCTCAGACACTAATTTTATATTCTTACATAATTTTAGGCAAAAAAAAGGGTGAGTGCTTTTTGGTTCCATTTTGTTCCTTTTGTCTGCTATCTATATGAAGTCTACTACAATCTCAAACTTTTGGTATAAAACCCAAACTTCCAAAACAGCAAGTTCTGAATTCTTATTTGACTAATCTGTACACACTCCTACTGAAAAATCATGAGCTTATCAATATACTTCTGAACAGTACTGGAATATTCCCATGCTCACTGACATGCAAAATGGTTTGCAACAGCTTTAATCTCTGACAATCAAACAATAATAACAGCTTTTGACCAAGATTGCTCTAAAAAAAGCATTATTCTTGAGGGGTGGTATGTTCTAGATAAAAAGCCAAAGGCAAATTAAGCAAGTTTAAACAAGATTTAAAGAATTATTTCTTTTTCTATTAACAAAACATAGGTCTACCCAGCTATTAACATCAAAGTAAAATGTGTATTCAAATCACACCTGTTTGGTTCCTCTAAAGTGCTATTTCAGCTAATTTAACCATTCATTCCTCTTAGGGGCACATTTTGTTGAGAAATTTAAGCTAGTGAGATCAACCTGAGTAAATCATGCAGTTAACTGATTTTTGATAATAGAAAATTTTGGCTGACTGAAAATGCTTAAAGACTGGAAATACAGAATACTGGTGGATCAGTAGACACTTATGCATTCCATATGTCAGACACACAAGTCTCAACTAAAAAACTTGTTATTATCTAACTACCAGCACTGGGACTGCAGTGGTAGAAAATATGACAGAAATCATTGGTCTACATAGATTATAATTTTCCATGAATTAATATAAACAGAATGTACTGCAGGTTTTTTCTCCTACTTCCTTAGCAGGCAGATAGGATCATCAAGGAATAAAACTGTAGAATTGTGTTTCTTTCTTCCTGTCTAGCTATTTAATTTGTTTTGCACCAAAATTAAATATATTGGCATGTCCAATATATTTACTGAGTTGAAACAGCCCTTTGTAATTCTGTGAGGCTTATTTGAGCTGCAGAAAACAGAAAACGTTACCATCTACAACTTCATCCATCAACATCTTAAGAAGTATGATTCTAAAAGTCCTATTATTCCTAGCTGCAACATCAGTACACACATTCTTAGTTCATGTTAAAACATCTAGAAAGAGCAGAAAATGGCTACCTTGCAATTTAGCAAATCCTCTGATCCCTTCATCGAGAACTGAGAGACAATTCTGCTGGGGTGGGCTTCTATCTCAGCTCCAGCACTCCAAAGGTCTCCTATGCCTATCATTTAGACATAGCCATCTTACTGAAAGGCTAGGAGAATCCCATTTTGGAGCTGGCATTAAGAACAGGTTCTGAGTCAGTTTCTCTCTTTTCCAATAGAAAAAGTGAAATTGTGTGATGGGAAGTCTACTTCTACATCAAACCCACTGCCAACACAATATAGGGAAGGGTAGGCAAGGGAAGGAGATATTTCTATATTTCCATCTCAATAAAAAGGATTTAAGAATTTGTACTTAGACTAGTGATATCAGTTTATTAATTTAAAATCTGAAATTCTTTTCTACTTCAGACTTAAGCTTACCTAAAATTCCTTATTTGTGATCTAAGGCCTGTACTGACCACAAGAAAATACTGTTCTTGCCTAGCTACGAATTTCCACTTTGAATTCATTGCAGCTTCTGAATGGTGACCTCATAAAGGGTGTGTCTATTTTTTTTTAATGTACGATGTCTAACAAGAGAATACACTGAGTCTAGAAGCATGTAATAAATTAAGTACGTACTATTTGAATTTTTAAACAGTACATACCCATTAGTCATCAAAGCTGGATTTCTTTGATACGGATTAAATTTTAATTATTTTAAAAGTCAAATTTTAAAGGAAAGATTTTAACTACAGTTCTTTCTCTACAGACTTATACTCCTCATTAGCTTCTCTTTCAATAGATAATTCAATACAATTATTACAAGACTCCCTCTACCCCAAATTGATATTTAGTGTGTGATTTCACCGTCACAAATCCCAGTAACACAGTTTTTAGGTTGTTTGTTGGAATGCATACTGAGTTTGGTTGGCCTCAGGCAATTTTCTATACTACATTATGATGTTACAATAAACAAACATCTTCAACAAAATCACTGTGGCCCATTTTTTTCATCAACACGTTGCCTGTTGAGCAAGTTTGACTTCAGATCCCTTATTCTCTTATCAGACAGTTTAAAATTATTGCAGGTTCAGCTCTGAACTTTCCATTTTTCTTGACAGATTTGTGTGAGTTAAGAGTCACAGCATGTAAGACATAAGTATTCAAAAAAAAGACTGATTACTATTTTTGGCTATAGTATGTGAGCCATAGATTCAAAACTGAGACTACCTTTGCATAGTTCTGCCTTTGACTATGGGGTCAGAATATAAATCATGCAGTAAAGAATTTTTTAGCAGTTTAACTGATTCTTGCACTCTATAAAACTTGACAGACTTACAATATTAGTCTGGAAATTCTGCTGCAAATCATTAAAATAAGTGTTTAGAAAAATATTTAAAATACAAAGTTCTAAGCAATTGCATAATATAATAGCAACTCTAGTATTAAAATTTCATAATAAATAGGCAGATATATTTACATCTTTAAAGAATACTTCCTCAGTAGGCTAAAGACAGAAGTTTATACCTTTCTACTGAAGGTGACCTTCATAGAAAACATTTTGCTTCCTTAAAGACAAGTGGTCTGACCATGTTAAGAAATCATTACTGAATAATAAAGTTCCAGTTGACAATTATCATGCATCCTCTCTTTATGTTGAGAAAAGTGAATAAAAAGAAGTAGCTTCAGATCTAACTCCTGGCACCAATGTGTCTCCAATTTTCCCAGATCCCTGCTAATGAATACCGTGGATTTAGAATTTAAGACAGATGCTTCTGCTGACAGGTAATCATCTTATTATCATAATGGCATTTAGATGGCTATTTAAAGATATAAACAGTCTTCATAAAATACTGAAAAAGTAGGTTCCATAAGCATCATCCTTTTTTGGGTTCTGATTTTTTTCCTCCATTATATAAGTGAAGATAATAAATCAAATAAAGAACTAATTTAGGTTGATGAGGTCTTTGAAAAGTTTTGCACTTCCTTACTGTGGTATAGACACCTGCATACACCAGAAAGTAAACAAAATATGATCCTACATGAAAAAAAAAAAAAATCTGTTCATGAATTAACATACTTTGACAAAATGAAAAATGCTGAAACCTCACTTTGGTACTAAAAGCATCCAGGCAGCATGCAGTTTGGAAGTTCAGCAGCAAAAATAAATATATCAGATCTAGACCTCTCTGGTAAAGTCTCTGATTAAAATTCTAGTGACTGAGCCAATTAGATGATTCAGGCTTATATCTACAAGATAAGCCTTATATCTATACTACAAAATTCAATACCAGAGCTACAGGAACATTCAAATGTGAAATTTTGCTTCTGCAGCTTCCTAGATGAAACTGAGGTTTATCTGGGGACAATAGAAATAGAAATCATAGATGTGTGCTCTGCTTCCTCCCAGCTGTGGCTGTCTTGAGTTGCACTGATAACAGGATACAGTTTAAGAGTAACTGCTTCAGGCTGCCAAAAATCTGAAACCCCGTAACACCCCCTGAGACCAGATTCCATCTTCTTCACCTTGTGTTCCAGGCAACTTCTTGCAACCAGGAGCAGTAGTAACACTGGAGCAGCTATGGTTTAGCTACACGACCCAAGGATTCCTTACAGCAAGATAACTTCATGAACGCTGATTCCACCAAGTGCAGGGTTTGCCTTGCCAGAAAATGGAT